>JAWWEQ010000027.1:961454-985831 GCA_035583055.1 Torymus tubicola
ATATACACGTGCCAAGAAGATTGCTTCGATAAGAATCACTGTAGTATAATAGCATTTACGCGTGGTCCCCGTATATTTGTATAATCGCTTGCACGCGCGGGCGCCTTTTCTTTTTAATTAGAGAGAGTGTATGTGTATATACGGTAGAGGGGTGGAAGGGATTGACGAGTTCGTTAATTAGGTTACGTTCTGGGAAGAGCAGAGAGCGTTTATTAAGCGCTCACGTTTATATAGGTTATTAATTTGTGTTACGTCAAGTGGGTTAATATGTAGTTCTTCTTTTTTTTTCGTTGTACTTTGCGAAAGATGAAATTTATTGTGTCCGTATAAAGCAATATATACGCTGCTGCGAACGGCGTTGTTGTTCTTTATCATTTTATATATATATACATATACCATTATACTCGTATATACTTGTATATACATATTGTAATAAATATTCATGCACGCGAGTATATATACGGCGAACCGGTTGTTACACTTTTTACGTATATACACTCGCCAAATAAAAACTCTCCTCACTTCCAGCTAAAACTATGCGGTACGCCAACGGAAAGAGAAAGAAAAAAAACACCTCAGAAGCGTGTATTTTATATACACGCCGCAGTGAGGGATACAATAAAAAACAAAACAAAACAAAAAAAGTATCCGTTCATTGACGAAAATAACATTTTCCTTGTAAAGGCAAACGTATATACGTATATAATAAATGCGCGCTATAAGAGTGCAAAGACGTCAGTGTACCCGGACGTTTAGCTTCTGTCCTTATATACATAAGGCATAACTTATACATATAAATATCTATAACTGTTATTTCTGGGACTCCACGTTATTTCCGGGACGTCCCAGAAAACTAAATTTTGGTATATGACTCCTGTTTTTGGGACTTTGCTAGAGTCCCAACTTTGGGAGTTCGGCCACATGAAGGGTATTATTTCTTCAGTCAAGCGTCAAACTCTGAGCGTAAGGTTCTGAGATCACAGAAACAATATTTAAAAACCTATATATATATATACACAATATGCAATATATGTACTATATTTATTAAACATTAAATGTGGACGCACGTATCATCACCATCCTTTCATATATATATTTATTATTCCATTTCCAATTCCCTCAGTAGTGTCAACGACCTCAGTTTCAGAGACAATCTAAGCTAAAAAACCATACCCATCCACACTCGCATACATATATAGATAAATAAAATATACTATAAACCAACCAGTATCACCACTTCTACCCAACATCATATCCACAACCACACACACACATACACAGCTATACAGATACATCGAACCACCATCATCATGTAACACATAATAATCTTTTTGTCTTTCTTTTCTTCTTGTTCCAGACGGTTCAGCATGGCTTCCCAAACAAACCGACGGCCATCGCCTGGGACCCAAGCCTACGGCTCATGATCATCGGCACGGCATCCGGCGCCATCAAAGTGTATCCTTTTTTTTTCTTTCAGCGTTTCGTTCGCTTATATACTCGTTCTCCTTTACTCTCTCTCTCTCTCTTTCTCTCTCTCTCTCTCTGCCCCCGCCTATAACTGTATTTCCCCCTGGCTGACCAAGCCCCCGACGTTGCCGCCGACGCGCCGTGATTCTTCGATTCTGAGCCAAGACGGCAGCGGTTATACGGCACGGTACTCGTTATCGCGAGCGAGGATCCTTATAGGAAGTGTTAGGAGGGTATATGTATATATATATATCTGTAACGAGACACTATGGAGCGGTTGAATTTCGCGCCTTTGAGTATCAGAGGAGAAGGGTTTGTGCCTTGAAGTTATATGAAATTTTGAAAAAAATTGTTTGAGATCTTTAGAATTTGCTATTATGTGTTAAACGATATATGCAAATTCAAATAAGTGAATATATTCATGTATTCGCTACGCTAGTATACATTATTTAACTATAGACAGAAGAATCAATGAATCCTTTAGTTTTACTGCCGATTGTTATAAGCGTGGCATCAACTTGACACTTGAGATTGTACGCTCGAATCCATCCCCATCAACTTTTGTTTCTCCTGTGTAATCTCTATATACATATATACATAAGCGCCTACAACGGTACCTAATATCGAATATAAATCGTAACTTGATAATCCAGTACAGTATACTATAGGGATATATACGTGTCATCCTCCCGTTACAGCATATTTTACGCATACGCACTCATTTCCTATATATATAAACCACGCGCCGCTGGCACATTTTATCTGTAACTCCATCGCGATGCTCGCTGCTGCGCGCTCAAAACTCATTCAGTCCGCAACCTTTATCTCTCCATATTCTATACCATCGATAATCTTGCGCGCTCGCATTGTATTTCGCCTATATATACATACTGCTTCTTCTTCCGGCTTCCGTTTCTAGCACAACAACACCACCGCCGCATGCTTATCTCGTGTTTTTGCGCGCGGTCTATACACTCTGTTCCACGAAAATATTCATCGTGTGCTGCTTACCGTTTTTCGCGCGTGTGCGGGTTTAACTTGCCGTGAAGTATGTGTGTGTGTGAGGGCTAGCGTTTGTGGATTATACCGTTGTATGCGCGCGCGGGATGATGAAATTGCTCGATAAAGTAAATGGAGGTTGAGTTCGGCGTGATGCGCGTGGAAGGTTTAGGTGAAGTATTAGGAGCTGGAGTGAAATGAGGTAAGAGGGACTGTAGTATAGGTAAGAGCATCAGTGGGTTCGGCTCATGGGTTCGGTTTGGAGTTTATTGTTTTTTTTATGATGTCGAAAATAGGAAAGGAGGTGTTTATAACGTGGGCTAATGTCTCGAATAAATGGAGTTAATGGGATTTTAAGTATCTTCTTATGAGAAAATGTTGCTACTGAATTATTATATAAAAATATTTTTATATATATAGTTACAAACAGTATGAAATAATTTCAAATTTACTTTTCTTAAGCATTAAAATCGGTACTTTTGTATAATTTAATACTTTTAGAAATGAAACATTTAGTTGAAGCACTACATGAAGAATTAAACCTTTTCAAATATCTATATCAAGAAAATCAATCAATACTTTTTCTAATCTGATTTACTTCGAACCAATATACAAAAAATAATACAAAAAAAAAGAAGATATTCATTTACATCGAACCACACTCCTATACTTCGATATTTAAAACTAAGTATACTGTTACATTCACCTCTGTTAATCCCTTTCTTCTAATCGACATCCTCTGCACCTAAAACATCATCCGTGAAAAACGACTCCCCCCTCTAACCGTATATCTACAGTGTACAGGCACTACGCGTTATAGTCTTCACAGAGCCGCTCCTTCGATTCTCGCTCACGCGGGGGTCTTTCTCGATCAAGCGCGTTACGAAAGTCTCTCTTTTTCTCTCACTCTTACAACTATTGTTTCACTCCACGAGAGAGAGAGAGAGAGAGAGAGAGAGAGAGAGAGAGGCGAATCATGAAAAGATATAGGTTGAAGACATTACTAGTTTCGTTTATATGTATATGTACGAATAGAAGGAGGCGTTAAAAACGAACGTTTTAATTTATAGATATGGAGAGACCGTGAATTAAGCTACGAGTCTTTTTTTTTCTTCATTCGTTAATGGCGGCTATTGATGTACTCATACCTTTTTCGTATATAGAGAGAGTTACGAGCTTGAATATATATATATGTGTGTGTATTACTCACGTATTCGCCGAGCGTGCCAATTAAACGCTAGCTCGAAAAGACCGAGCAAGAAAGAGAGAGAGAGAGAGAGAGAGAGAAACCGACATTGGTTTGTCTTCCGCGACACGTTTCCCCGTCCGCGTCGTCGTGCGCATTCGCGCGCTTATAGCGTATAAAAATGAGCGATGAGTAAGAGGAGCTAGAAACGATAAAGTAAAAAAAAACATATACTAGTTGCTAATGGTCGATGAAAGAATGTGTGTAAAAATACATCTATACTACTCTCGCGAAATGATCGATGATAAAAGAAAAAAAAACTATAAAGTGACTGAAAATGATATAAGAGAGAGAGAGAAGAAACAAAAAACTGGGTCTAACGTCTGGTCGCAACAGCCGCGAGCCACTTGTCCAATAATACCATGTCACATACAGCACACACGTGCGACCGAAAACTCGAGCTTACATATATATATATATAACGTGCGGGTGTGTCAGCATTAATTTTTTTTTTCGCAACTTATGCACATCGTCGCGCGACGGAGAATGCACATCATAAGCGTCGCGATATGAGTTACCTCATCGTCGTCGTTCCGCGAAACTTTCTCTCTCTCTCTTCTCTTCTTCTTTCTTTTCTTTTTTTTATTCGAAAATATACAGCAGCGAAATCATATTGTCCTTGACCCTGAACGGCGATCAACAGTTTCGGCAGGCCAGGCGTAGAATTTTACGGTCAGCATGCAAGCGAGAGCGGCGAGGTTGCCGTCACCAAGATCATCGCGCTACCCAATGAGGTAAGTTGAATCTTTATACACTTACATTTATTCTTTTTCTTTTTTAACTTTTTTATCATTGTAAGTTATTTATGGTGTTTGAAAAGACACGTAGATCCCGCGTTGGAGAGAATAGATATATAAAAAGGTATATTATATATCACGAGGCCGCGGTTATAATCACTTTTTAAACAGGAAAATCCGTGACTTAGAGCGTTAAACATCTCGCGGTACGTCTAAGAAGGTATATCTAAGAGGCGAGAGAAAAAAAATGAGATCATTCTACGTTTTTTATATATATACACACGCACAATCGTATATATATTTCAAAAAGGCTCCGAGTGAGAGAGAGAGAATGTGTAGGCCGAAAAACCGGCTCGAGACAAATTCGTTTACAGTTATACGTTTGCGTACATGTAGCAGCGCGTCGTTATTCTTTTTTTTTTGTATACGCGCGGTATTCGGTCGCGCCAACAAAAGTCACGCGTAATTATATCAAAGACAAACTAGAACAGTTATGTCACGTCTGTGCGTATAATCAACGTACTGCGATCGTGATACATATATATAAAACTAAATTATCGCCCATCACAAAGGGCGTACACGAAATTACCTCCTTCATTTATATATGTCGTTTAATCTCCTTTTAATTTTCCCTTTTTAAACACCCACACCGTTATATTCGACTTGTTCTATATAATGATTTCTTCCAAGCACACCTTATACACTCACCTTACCAACAAAGTTCAAACCATATATATATATATATATATATATCAAATACGTATATATCGTCGCGACTCTCTCTTTGTTATACACGCCGACACGCGTTCCGGTATATACGCGCATACGCACGCGGTTACGCAACTATATATATATACTTCTCGCGTAATTCGCCGCAGAGAGCAGCGCGCTTAGCTTAGCTTATAAATACAAATATATATACTAACGAGAGAGTCAACGTACGTGCGAAAGCGTGTCGACGGCGGCAGCGCACGTCCTCCGAGCGATGGATATACGAAGGTGCATGCGTATAGTTGCGAAAAGCGTGGGAGAGTTGCTCGCGATGGGAAGTGGGGTAGTAGTATATAGATACGCATATATATACACACGTATGTATAGTATATAATATATACGCATATTGCGAATTGTAATGTTGTGGGTCACGGTGTGTATATATATATTGTGTAGTGAGAGTTTTTTTTTCTTTTATATATTTAGGTTTGCATTTGATCGCGGTTTAGTTATATTATGCGGTGTCTCGAAAATGTCTGTCTTTTATATGGTGCGGTAGGTCGATTGTGGCTTATAAATGATTATAAATGCTTGCTTATATTTTGAAATGTGGTTTGAAAAAAAAACGGAATCCTTGTCAATTTATCGTGTATATAAATAGCTAATCATAGATTACTTAATCGTAGCTCAATTTCAAGTCATTTTCCTTTTTTTTCGTTTCTTTATAACGGACGATTTTCACGTATACGCCGGGTGTATTGCGAAAAAATATATAATCACGCAGTGGTCGGAGAAAATTGAACGCGGGCTGCCCCGTTATTATAGGGAAATTGATTTCAAAAACCTTATATATATACGCCCCAGCCAAAATTCGAAAGTTGTCTCTCTCTCTCTCTCGCTTGTGCATAATGTAGGCGCTACTATATATATACGAAATTAATATACCAACTCGCCACTAAAAACCACTTAGCAAGCGATATATTAATTCAAACAAACGCCCGGCGGAATCTAGTTCACGCGAATATGCGAAAAATCATAAAGAGAGAGAGAGAGAATTTTTCGTCACGCGACAAGCTACATATACATGCATCGAGCCTCGTTTTATTTAAAAAAAATCCTAAAATTAAATCCACGAAGACTTTCGAATATGTGGCAACTGTCTCGTTGATATTTTAATAATGCATTGAAAACTACGAACACGCGCGCGTATATATATATATATATATATATTTTCTCGAACGCGTGGGGCGGCATTTTTTCCCTGGCTGGCGCTTGAGATACCTCGAAATCTTATTATCGAATTAATGCACATGTAGAATACGCTCACAGAGTCGACGTCCCCTTTATCTTGGCACCTAGTATGTCATTTTTATGTGTATACGACAATTTTTAATGAATATAATACGATGTGACTCATATGTTTATTGAAAAGCAAAAAGAATGCAGCGTGTTCGGTATTAAACATTTACATTTTCATCTTTTTTCGAGTTTTAACGTATATATAGGTGTTACAACATATGGCCTTTCATAGTTATTACAATAATTACACGGTGATGATAAAAAAAATGGTTTTTGTATAAAATTTTCGTATACATATATTTCAAATGTTTGATGAAAAATTCTGTTAAAAATAAAAGTACATATATTTAATTTGAAAAATTCTTAATTTAGCTGAGCAAATAGTTTGTTTAAACACTGATTAGCCGGGCAGGCGAGTATAAATATGTTCCCAAAATGAAATCTCGACGAAACTTGAAACCCCTTATCTTATCGCCGTACAATTAGTGCAACCTTGCAATACATGTTTACTATATCGTATGTACATAACATACTTTCGTGACTCTTTAACGACTCAAAATAAACGGTTAAATTAAAATAAATTATTTAAAAAATCTCTATGGTTCAATTAATTTCAACATATTTTCTATTGTAAAAACGTTTGAGTATATATATACAAATTAATATCATTCGATATGTCCACATATACATATAAGTAGCGAATTTAAAAAAAGAAAAGACTATTAAAACATCGTACTTTAAATATAATTGACTCCTTAAAAATCCGATGTAACAAAAACTTTTACAATTCTATTTTGACATATACTATATACAAACGACAACAATTACAACCCATAAAGTCCAAAACATTCTACACATACCATACAACACACTCACACACCTTCCGCCATAATCTCACAGTACACCGTAACTTTCCGCGTTCCCGGGAAAAGAATTCGCCCACGGCGACGGCTAATCGCCCCGATGACTCGTGTTAACTCAATTTCTCATAATTACTGCGTTCACTCTCTCTCTCCGATCGGGCGTATAACCCTCTTAGCACGCGCCCGCCTTTCGCTGTCGCGTGAAAATGTTGTATATAGAGGATCGTGAAGTTGGAGTTTAAATTGACTTTTCTTATACTTAAGTATAATTAATTGCTTAAAAAGATTGATCGACATTTTATCGTATAACCGTTAAATGCTTTTATATAATGAAAAAGCCCAGGCACGCTCTAAAAATGTTATTGTAAAATCTAACAAAATAAACTTTTCACACCTCTGGTATAAAAATATAAAATTTCGAAAGATTCTGCAAACTGTTCTATTTTGAAATGGCTTCAAATTCTCTTTTAAAATATAAAGAGCTACTACTGCTGCTGCGCAAAAAAAAAAGAGAGAAAGAGAAGCACACTTTTTCTGAACCGAACCGTGCGACTCTATCTGTCATTGACATGTATACGACTTTGCTTAATCTCGTTTTATCCGCGTAATTGAATGATCGATAGTATTTAGACATATATACCGACTTTCCACGGAAATTAGATTAAGACGGTCCCGTAAATGTCTAAAGCGGATTAATGCATCTTTCCTAGTCTTTTGAAAATGCAAAACATTTGTAAAGTATAGCGTGAAAAAAAAATACTTAGTATACACCAACGTATGTATTAAAAATTATAGTAACTAACCCAATTATAAACTAATCACATTTTCCTTTGCAAAACATCTAAAGCTTAACAACGAAATGTTTTTCAGGGCCGCGTGGTATCGCTATGCGACGACAATTCTCTTCACCTCTGGGAGATCAACGAGAGCTCGGTCATCGAGACTAAGTCACTGTCGCTGGAAGGAAAACTGAAGAAAATCTCCGCCATGTGTCTAGAATCGAATGGCGATCATCTGCTTCTTGGTACAGAAGGTGGCAACATCTACTTGCTGAACCTCAAGAGCTTCACCATGTCCGACACCATAATCTACCAGGACGTCGTCATGCAGAAGTGAGCATATATATATATACACATTTTGATTAATGGATTAGGGTTAGAGATTAGGAATCTTTGAGGTATACATACGTCAGACTCGTGCCGTAAACGGACGAAATAATGAATATTATATATATATATATTTATATGTATATACTTATTTAACGGGGATGCGCGATGGATATGGACGAAGAAGTAGACCTTTAAATTATGTGCCTTTGTAAAAGCTCACTCGCGCATGTATATATGTGGAATGGTATGTATATAGTATATACTAGCCTCTTCGGAGATTAGTAGACTGGAATTATCATTCTGCTGCGATCCTAATTACAGACTTAGCGCGTAGTACGAGAGGAGGCGTATAATGAATCAAGTGCGCGAGGCAGGAGTGAAATAATTAAGATCGTAATAGTCCGTCGTGCGCGCGTTGCGAAAGATCGAGCGATATTGCTTTTCTCGGGATTACTTATGGAAATTCGCGTATATATGGCCTTTTTTCCATGATGCTTTCGTGTCCAGTCGTAAAGATTATATTTTTTTATTGTAATTGATCCTCGTCTGTGCGCGTATTATCAGTTATTATGAATTTTACGACGTTTATTTTTGATAAACTTTGGTTGGTATAGAATATTTTTAAATGAAAATTAATGTTAGGTATAACGGTTATTTTCACCTTCAATTTGAAATTACGTTTTTTCATGCTGTTAGAAAAGTCTATGAGACACAATTCCTACATTTTCGTGTAGTTTTACACAACTATTATATATGCCAAAAGCAAAATTTTTATCACATTTATCGGACAAAATTACGATATCATGTTGGATTAGTTTTATTCTTGGACTGATCCAAAAAAGGCATTATGTACATGATGCAATAATACAAGAATTTGAGTATATAGAAATAGGAAATCTAATGAAATGTGTCTCTAGCAAAATAATAATAATAAGTTTTAGCTAAAAATTGATTTGAGTACACTCTCCACTCTGAACAATCGCAATTAACAAACTCTCATTCCATCCATAGCGTTCCCAAGGATTTCAAAGTGAACCCAGGTCCAGTTGAGGCGATCGCCGAACAACCTGGCCACCCCGACAACATCCTCATTGGCTACAACCGCGGCCTCATGGTGCTCTGGAACAAGGCGACCCCCGGCGCTCAACAGGTGAATTTCTTCATTCTTTCTGCCTCTTCATTATCATTATCCCTCTCTTTCTTCTTCTTCTTCTTCTTTTCATTCTTCACAAATACATACATACACACATATATATATTTATAATGACATGCAAAAGTAGATCGCGCGTGCGCGCGTTGTGACGATGGATATAATGATACATATATATATATATATATATATACATCTCACTGTTGCTGCTTTTCACACCTGTGCGTGTCCCATTGTCGCATATGCACATGGATCTGTTATATATGTTGTGTATAATGTAAAACGCAGCCTGCGCAGCATAACTCGCGCGCGCGCGCACTTACAATTGGTGTTGAGCTCTCTGTCTCTCTATATGATGGTGCTGGTAGAAATTAAAAAAAAAGAAAAAAAAAGAAATGTTTCGTAATGAAAAGCCTGAAGGTTTTTTTTTGTGTACACGTATACATACGCTTTTTCAATGTTGAATGGTTGCGTGCGTTTGAATAAGCGCAGATATATATGTAAGTGTATATTCATTTCATATTATATATAGATGTATTTGTGTGCTTATATATATATTATGCAAGTCAATGTTACGAGTAGTACATTATTGTTTTTTTTTCTTTTTCGTTTAATTTGACGATTTAAGTATATCACGAGCAGGTTTTTCGTTATAAAACGTTACAATTTCATTCAGTATATATAAGTTAATAGAATTGTTCGTTGATGATTAATCAAAGAGCAATGCACATATATATACACGCCGATTCTAAGAAAAAGCTTTCAGCGCTTTTGCAAAAAAAAAAACATAAAGGTTTTAAGGGTATGGTTACATGTTTCTTAATGAAGTATATATACGCTTAAATTTTTGTGACGACTATATCTTTTTTTTTCCACGATGTATCCTGTTACCGGACAGAAAGACAAATTTAACAACCATAATTATAATTACATAAATTGCATAAGAAGTAAATTGGCGAAAAATAACTTTTTAAAGCCTAAATTGAGATTTCTTGCGAACGCTCATAAAAGTCTGTCCGTACTGACATATACACCATTTTCACTTGAATTTTTATATTAGTCGTTATATACGTTGCGTAAATTGTAAACAAGCGGTGAATTCACTCAAGTGGAACTTCTTGACTAGTTCCACCTACTTTTATATAATATAATTTCCTTGAATAAAGATTACTCATGGAAGTGCTGAAAAATTCTTGTTGTTCGTTTTTTTTTCTAGCGATACTTTATTGAGAAACATATTTTACAAAACTCACAACCGTAACCATATAACATTACATTATAAGTCATATAGAAACGATTAGTATATATATCGAACAAAAAAAACACTATTCATTCATTACATATTTGATAATTTTTAGACTGCGTTTCGAAAGTACTTTGATAAAGAATAATATTAACGTTGCAACAAACAATGTTACCTACTCTAGTCTTTTTACTGTATTTCTTTTTCAATCGTCAAAGTACTTTCGACTCCAGCCATCATAATCTATAAATCCATATCTCTCTCTCTCTTTCTCTCTCTTTCATCTCACCCGGCCATGTTTTTTTTCTGACCTGTCGTTTGTTTGTTACGTGTCTTTTGGTGGTTTTGGCGAACGTGTGTGCGTGTACTCCACAATGTGCCCATGGCTGGTTGGTCTCTCACTCAATGTGTCCGCGTGGAAAAACGCAAACAAAAAAAAAAAAAAAAATACTCGCCGGTGCTGGTGTGTTGTTGTTGTTGTTGCCGTCGCTGCCGATGTCGTCGACGAACATGCGCCTACTCGCTACCACCTACCATCTACTACTACCCTGCTACTACCACTACTACTACTGTAAACTACAACCGCGCTTACTTAAAACGCGTGGCGACGCTACTACTACCACTACTACTACTACCACTACTATTATTACTACTACTACTACCACTACTACTACTGCTACTACTTGCGCGTGTTTACTACTACGACTGCGCGACACGGCAACGCGCAACCACATCTCATCTGATGGCAGCTGATGGGTTTGTTTTCGCGTGCGCAGACCTTCGTCTCCACGCAGCAGCTCGAGTCGGTCCATTGGGTTTCGGAGTCGAGATTCTGCTTCTCCCACAACGATGGTTCCTACGCGTTCGCCAGTCCCGGTAACGATGAGCCTCATCAACCGACGACGCCTTACGGCCCGTTTCCATGCAAGGCTATCACCAAGATCATCGTCCATCCTACAGATGAGTAAGGATTATTTCTATTCGTTGGTTTTAGTATATATTTTCTTAGGTATTGGGAAGAGATTTTGTGAAAAAGAGAAAATTGTCAAGTTTCATGTGTAACTTTTATTAACTAAACTATTTTTGTATTTTAAAAAGGTTGTCGTTATTGTAAACAACAAAACGTTAAAAATATTAAAAACACTAAAAATGTTCTTCTTAATACTTAGACTAAAAGTCACTTGTTATTGACCAAGTAAATTATATGCAAGTTTTCTGTGCAACAGTGATGAGAAACATACATAGTAGTTTCTGTATCGAATAATTTACACTCGGTTAAAATCAAGTTTCTTTTCTCATTTTTTATCCCAATTTTCTCGTACAAAATTAATTTTTCCCACGTATTCTTCAGTGACGACGAGCTCGTACTCTTCTCGGGCGGCATGCAGCGTTCGGTGCACAGCGACCGTCATACCATCACCGTAAAGCGAGAGGGCAAGAACAAGAAACACGTCGTCTTCGACTTCACCTCCAAGGTCATCGATTTCTTCACTATCTTACCGAAGAAGAAGGAAGTCGACGAAGACTCTGAGGAGGATGTAAAGGCCAGCGGTAAACTCTTGGTCTCACCAGAAGCTCTAATTGTCCTCGCCGAAGAGGAACTCGTCGCGATTGACCTCACCGATCCCGACTGGAAGATGATGGCACTGCCGTACCTCGTGTCGCTCCACGCTAGTGCTGTAAGTATATACCAAAATCATATCATCAATTTATGCACATCAATATATATTCACGTAATACTAAAACAACCTTTATCGTTCCGTACAGGTAACCTGCTCGCAGCACGTGCCGAACGTACCGCAGGATCTCTGGGATGCCATCGAGTCCGCAGGCAAAGCACAGACCGAACATCTTTACTCGGAGAAGACTTGGCCCATCGACGGCGGTATGTTGCTCAGCAAGAAATCTGGTGACACTGACAAACCGAAGCCGCGTGAGCTTCTGCTTACTGGACATGAGGACGGTACTGTTCGGTTCTGGAACGCCTCCGATGTGGCGCTCACACCACTGTACAAGTATAACTCGTCCATTCTGTTCACTGGCGAGCACCTCGATGTGCTGGAGCAACCGCCAGAAGAAGACGAAGACGAGTGGCCGCCGTTCCGGAAGGTTCGTTTGTTGTTGGTTGTAGTCAGTGTGTTATGATAAATTGTGAGAGGATTAGATAAAGCGATTAGTAGAAGAAAGTGTTTGTTTAGTTTGAATAACCTTTAAGTCACATTTTGTTGTCTTCTTAAAGCGTCTGGAGTTTAATTCATCAATGACTTAAATCATCAATATTGATAGGCAGTATTACTTTGAAATTACTAGCTTCAAAGACTTGCAAGCAAAATGTACAGAAACATTATGCAATATTAAATAAAAACTGAAAACAATTCT
This sequence comes from Torymus tubicola, assembly GCA_035583055.1. Taxonomy (NCBI): domain Eukaryota; kingdom Metazoa; phylum Arthropoda; class Insecta; order Hymenoptera; family Torymidae; genus Torymus; species Torymus tubicola. The sequence goes on from JAWWEQ010000027.1 coordinate 974,658, forward strand.
CTCACGAGCCATTGTTGGTTCTTAGTGGACTCATTTATTGTCGTTTAATAATAGAATCCTTTGTTTCAAAGTAGTTTTTCGTAAAATGACGTACAAGTGATAAACATAACTACTGAACTTAACAAACTTATTTAGCGCAAAACTTGAAACATTAATACAAAGAATATTGTGTTACGTTACCGGTACTTTTTAAGAATTACGAAGACACTACGTTAAATATGTATTGAAAGAATAATTTAACAAAGAAATATTTATCAGTCACAGTGTGTATTCAACTAATCCGAGATATATAATCTCGAAAAGTGATAAAAATATGTACGAACGTTTGAAGATTGTTATTGAATTAAAAATACTTATCGACATATCCTACACACTGTTGAATACAATATTAAATTACTTCATAGTAGTTTTATTTAGCCTTTTAAACTATCATCAAACTAAACAACAATTTTTCTTACAGGTGGGTACATTCGATCCGTACTCAGACGACCCACGGTTAGCCGTAAAGAAGGTGTTGCTCTGTCCACTTTCATCGACCCTGGTGGTCGCGGGCACAGCCGGTCATGTAATCACAGCGAAAATTGCCTCGGAAGCTACGAATAAGGAGATCAAGACGGTAACAATGAACGTAGTGAACGACCGTGACGGTTTCGTGTGGAAGGGGCATGATCAGCTTCCCGCCCGTACCGCTAGCATCTCCTTCGCCGTTGGCTTCCAGCCACACTGCCTGCTCCAGCTCTATCCGCCTGCTGCTGTCACTGCTCTCGCTCTGCATAGCGAATGGGGTCTCATCGCCACAGGCACGGCTCACGGTTTGGCTGTCTTCGATTGCGTGAGGATCAAGGCTGTCAGTGTAAAGTGTACTCTCAATCCAAATGGTAGGTGGTTCTTTCATATTCTTCGTTTATTTTCGCTTATTATTGTTATGCAAATGGATTTTAATACGATAAATCTTTGTAGATCTTTCTGGTTCTGGAGACACGCCGATTTCCAGAAGGAAATCGTTCAAGAAGTCACTGAGAGAATCGTTCAGGAGATTGAGAAAGGGAAGATCACAGCGCAGAGCAACAACTGCTGCCTCAGCGAGTCCTCCACGTACTGCGGCCCCTGAAGCGAAGAAAAAGGAAATGTAGGGAAATTATAAATCCATTTTTACTTTAACTTAAATATCGAAGCAATGATTAATTCTTCTGATTACACTTTACAGCCCGAGTTTGGCGTCCTCTCCGAGTGGCGATGCACCCATCGACGTAAAGCCTGTCGAGCGTCAAGTTGAAGCAAGGCCTGTTGATGATGCACTCGGTTCCATGGTCAGATGCCTATATTTTGCTAGAAGTTACATTATTAGTAGTAAGTATTCTCCCAACGATTTCCCATCTTTTTCGAAAACCGAAATGAACTACAATTGTGACACGCCACTTCTCTTCCAGTGCAAAACACAACCCCAACGTTATGGGCGGGTACAAACAATGGCACGGTCTACGTTTTCACTCTTGCCATCCCCGCTGGTGTGCGCCGCACCGAAGAAGACGTTAACTGCACTCTTGGCAAAGAAATCCAACTGAAACATCGCGCTCCGGTAATTGCTATCACAATCCTCGACGGTTCAAACATCCCACTGCCAGAGCCTTTCGAAGCGGAACGTGGCGTCTGCCCGGGCCCTGATATGGCTTCACCTCATCGTGTCGTCATCGCCAGCGAAGAACAGTTCAAGATTTTCAATCTGCCGTCGCTGAAGCCCTTCTGTAAATACAAGCTCACCGCCCACGAAGGCTCGCGCGTCCGCAAAACTGGCTTCGCCAAGTTCACTTGCCCGGTCGAGCCGTCCGGCCAGCACGAAGAGACGTGTCTGCTGTGTCTGACGAATCTCGGCGAGTGTCTCGTCCTCGGCATACCCGAGCTACGAAGACAGCTCAACGCCGCGACTATCAAGAGGGAGGATATCAAGTATGCTATGTTTATTCATTTTTATACCCGGAAAACTTTTAAAACTATAATTAGTCGGTTCTCTATAATAATCATAGTATAAATTTCAATTAATATTAAATTATCAATTTTCGCTATAAATTTTGTTTTCTTTTCTCTAACGTTACTTCCCATAACACCAACGAATTATTTAACTTCCAGCGGCATATCTTCGCTGACTTTCACGAAAGCTGGCGAAGCCTTGTACTTGCACTCCTCGTCGGAGCTGCAGCGCATCTCCCTGTCGGCAGCCAAAGTGACGAAGGCCCACTGCGCTCTCAATCTGCCACCTAATGCGCGCTCAACGCCCGAAGCGCCTGCGACTGAGCAATCGCAACAAGATAGCAACGCCGCTGACCAGGATGCTGAAGCTGCGGAAGAGAGCACCGAGACGGAGAAGGAAACAAGCGCTGCGAATGAGCAACAGGCGGTGCCTAAGATAATCACTGAGAACGGCGTCGTTGGATCCAGTAAGTTCGCCCAAACAGAGATATGCTTCCGTTTTATTTTTACTTTTCATCATTCGCTTTTTTGTTTATGTTGAGAAACAAACATTTTCATCGTGTCTGCTCGTGACTATTGCACGTCAAGTTGATGTTGATGCCTGTCTATTTTTTAATTTTATTTTTTCGTCCCTACGTTTTGGTTCTTTTTTTTTCTTTTTTTTTTAATTTACGTGAATGACGAGAACTTAGCTCGCACTATTGTAGCAGTATGATTTTTAAAACTTATTCATAGATTCTTTTTTAAACTATATAGACTTTATACTAAATATAATCTTACATCTTTACCCCATAGATTGTTGTCAATTTTATATTTATACATTATTAATACACTGTTCCAATAGAGCGACGAATCACGAAGCAAAGCCAAAATTACATATATACTTAACTGCTTGATCATGATTACAATAATACACGTTGAATAACTTCATTCATCGCTGTCCATCATTTTTGTGTTTTTGCTTTGCTCTAAACAACCATCACACCGCATCGTTATTATCACAAAATATATATCACTTTGACTCCACCCCCGTCCCTCTTTGTTAACGGAACGTTTAGTGCACCGCTGACGAGTAATTGCAGACAGAGAGCATTATTTTTACGAGTGAAATCGATGTAAAGCGAGAATAAAAGCGGCTATATACGTGCCCTTTGTGGTATTTCTTTTTTTCCCGTTTGGCTCATCGCGTGTTTTCCAGCTAACGGAGAAGATTCACCGCGCGAGCCGTCGCTTCGGCCTGCTGCCAGCACAACTGATGTCAATGGCGATGACGACAGGCAGGATCTCAGCTCCATCGGCGACATCACCATCGATAGCGTCAAGGATCATTTGCTGTAAGTAATCGAATAAGTTTAGGATTAGTTTTATTGCTTTTAGAGTCACATTTTGTTATTCGTTGATTCAAGACGTTTTTTTTTTGAAGATTTTTTTAAGAAACAAATAAAACATTATAACATATTTTGTAACCATATTTAAGTTAACGTGTTGGTCATTGTACACGGAAAAAATTGTTACTGTTTACACAGCGAACAACCTTGTCAGACTTTAAAATTTACTATTCGAAATAATAAAAGTTACTGAGAGCCTAGCAAAATTTATGATTTTTTGTACAATCTACTGTCAATATAGATGATTAGTGTTTAAATGATGATACACTCTTTCTATTAGAAATAGTAAATTTTACAGAATGACGAAACTATGTTCACATGCAAAGAAAATAATTGTTCACGTCACTTTTTTCCGTGTTGTCAATCACATTATTATTATTTCACTGTTTTATTGATTTTTTACACATACACACACACATTTAGAACCACGGCTAATCGTTGGCTTTTCTGTTTTTCTTTTTTTGTTTGTGTCCCTCTGCTGTCGATGTACTCGGCCGCGCAATCGGACAGTAACAGTTCGCTTTTCAGAAACGCCACCTCCTCGGAGGATCTGCACAATCGGTTAGCCGGCCTCAAGATGGAAGTGACCTCACGCACATCTGAGGTGACGACGCAAAATCAATCAGTCGTGGTCAAGACGACGACAGTGATATCTCAACAGGCTTCGAGTAACGGCATTACAGCCAACGGTGACGTCGAAGCTACTCAGACAACGCAGCAGAGTGCCAGCGAGCAAGTCAACAGTGAGTTGAAAAGAGTGGAACGAGGGTTGAATATATAGGATAGATGGGGGGTTTGACTTATTTGGTAGAGATATCAATTAGTGAAGTTTGTTGAGAAGCAGAAAAAAGTTAAAATGCATTTTTTTTTATTGGAAATACATACATTTTGGTTTATTGCAGATTAAAGATACGTTATAGCTGTGACTAATCATTGTAATTTACAGCTCTTGTCTGAGAACCAATAACTCGTCAAATATTTATATTAGAAACTTTTTACCTTATTTATCTATAGATATCCTCAATATATTATGTAATTGTGTAGCATTAGATAATTAGATGATAACTTTTTTTATAACCATTACACCACCTGCATCATATCGTTGTGTTTTTTCATTTTTTTATTTTTATCCCCACATTATAGGCACCACAGTAGAGAGAGAGATTACCAGTGGTACAGAAACTACAACAACACATGCCACCATCACGTTACCCCCGGGTGTCGAGGTCAGAAATTAAAACGAAATTAGAAAAGAAACTAAATCTCATTGGAAAATCATTGGAAGCTTTTGGGAAATCTTTGCTGTTCTTGTTTTTTTTTCGTTTAACATTATGACTAATTATGCGCGCTTAGCATTTTATTTGTAGTACTAACAAAATTTTGTTGACACAATGTGGCAATTAATTTTATGAGTTTTTATTTGCTTTTTGTTATTGATATTGACGTTCACTTGTAATTTTGATTGCCACATTTCTATGGTTGCTTCAACATTCGATTCTGCCCAAGGAATCGAAGAAAAACTTGGTGTGGGCATCTGTGTACATATTAATAATAATAATCTTCACCATTACGATTACTTACATCAATACATACATATATATTACTTCTTGCTTATATCGATGTAGTGACTCTGATCTCCTTTCCTCGGTGTTTCTCTAATTACTTCAAATAAACTGTACTGAAAACAGTGATTGGATACTTTGGTCATGCTCATTTATAAAAGTGAAAACTAAATGATAATCTTTGCTTGAATTTTAGATTAGCGCCGCAGACTTGGCTAATTTGGAGGTGACAACCACAACCGTCACGACTGAAAAGTCGAAATCGGCTCCGTTGGCCAGACCCGAGGAGGTCGGATCATAAACGGTATCTAAAGCTCCCCGGTCCACTACGGAGATGTGAATATAATTGATGCCCCTACTTAAGAAGGTGAAGAGAGAAAGAGACGGAGATGATTAACGACGGACGACAAAAAACCGATGGACCTGTGTACAGTGTCGCGTTAGGTAGAATTTATATATATATACGAGAGTAGATTTTTTTAAAAATCTAGATTTTTATGCAAATTTTAAGTACGATAGTTGTGTAAGTAAAATAAAGGAAGATAAATGCGTACTGCTATGGCGAACGGAGAGTATCGAGGAAAAAGAAAAGTGATGATGAAACAATCGATATAAATGTAAAGCTTACCTTAAGGATAATACGTAAATACATAATTTTTTAATTGTATTCGTATAAGTCCAGACTGCAAGGTGACTACGTTTTTCTACATATGGTTGGTTACATTGTTTCCATCGATACGCTCCTATAATTTTTAAATTTGTTCCATAATGTACTCATAATTTATATGTAATTGAAAGTTATGCACTTTGTCTTAGAACTTTTATATTTAGGAATCAAATTAACATCGAACTCGTGTAACGGTCGCTTTTATTAATTGTATGACGGCATATTCGAAAATTATTTATTCTTGTTCATACAATTATTTTTAATTGATTGTATAAGCATGGATAAAAATATGTTATCGTCATTAGCGCTATTGGCTTTGATACAAAAAAGTCTTCTTTTATACAATATTTTACACGAAAGCACTTTTATCTGTATTGTACCTTGCTCCGTTTAATTTTTAATTTAATAATTTAACATGTTCTATAAAATATTCAGCAACAAAAAAAGCATTTGAATGTAATATATAAGTGAAAAGGTTGTCGGATATGCAACATTGCAATTTATACCCTTTGATTGTAACGACTGCGAAATTTTTAGGCGTATAAGACAAGTTTATTGTATTAAAAGAATTTAATTTTTCGCTTCCGTCTAGCTTCGTGACTATACTTATTATAAAATGCTAACTGATCATTAAGTTGTAAACATCCGAGCCGAAAGTATAAGTCAACTTACATCCTAAAATACAAAGCGCATTAGAGATTTTAGGATTTTTAATTTCTTAGGACTTCCCGCTGCGATAAAAACAATTATATGTAATTCATTGTGGATTTTTAACATTTGTAATGTATTTAAAATCATTTTTTCAAAGAAAGTCCATATATGTAATCTAATGAAAATTATATGTCATCCATTGTGTGGACGAAAATTGGAATTTAGTTTTACTCTATAACCTCTGTAATATTGCCGACTATCCATGTGTAATTATATATAATTCTTTTTTGCCTGGGTATTTATACGCTGTACAAAGTGCAAGAATACATCACAGATCGTGGAAATTGTGTAGCAGCCATATCGTTTATTCTGTGAACATTTAGAAAGTGAAATATATATATATATATATATATATGGACACGAACACAAGAATAACGTGAATGCGACTTAAAGCCTTCCGCAGTATTTTAAGCTTAATGAAAAAATAAGTAAAGCAGTTTACTGGCTATTTTATCACTGGATATTCGAATTTAAGATTATGGAATTGGGAAGTCACATAGATACTTAAGCAAAGTAAGTTATTTTGAAATTTTGAGAAACAGTTCATTACCGTCTAGCGTAATATTTTTATGAAAATAAAAGTATGTAAAAATACAAAAAAATGTCCACTTTAATAAGATTAAAATAATTTTTTAATTAGCGTTTGCTGAATATTTGAAGATCTTATTTTTAAAAAATTCTTCTATATATTGTGTATAACAGAAAAATTAGTTTATTAGCGTAAATTGGAAGTTTTTTTAAATAATAAGATCTCAAAGATTCGTCGTATGCATATCATCTCATAATGGTCTTTCGTAAATAAGTTTTCGAAATGAGCGCATTTTAATCTTATTAAGTAAGTTATAACGGTATATACATATATATTATTTAAAATAGTGATGAATGTGATTTTTCAAAATTTCAATTTAAATGTAAAGTTAAGAGAACAACTGTAGAGTGATGATGAGAATTGAGCGGACTGTGACGTTTAGAAAAGACACATACGCGTTGCAGATATATTTTTATCGATGTTGCTTAGTCGTTAAATCTTTAAGCGAGATTGCTTTTTTATATAAGAGTTACATTTTCTCCTCAACGAAGCTGATTCGTTAGGGCGCACTCTGCATTTAATAATTAGTTCATCTCCCGTTCTTTTTAATTTAAACAGTAAGTGCTGTTCTGTCTATTTTACGCTTGTATTTGACACGTGTTTTTTATTATTATATTATTATTACTATTATTAATATTATTATTAATATTATCATTCGTTAAATATCTTGGTGGAGGACCATTTGTTGTGTATTACTTTTACTCGAATGCGTATCTCTGTTAATCCATTATGCACTAGTTTGTGTATTACACGTACATGTATTTGCGCACCGAAACGCCTTGAGGGTATGAAAAAGTTGGTTGCCTAAACCTTATGATTATTTCATATGAAATTCTTTTTATGGTTTTAAATTATTAGTAAATTTATATAATATGAACTATATTTTAAATTTTGGACATTCATGATTTTAAACTCATTATTTATTCATTTTAAAATATTGAGTAAGGTATTCTTTATATGTGAAAAATTATTATCCAGATGTCTTTGTCTTCTTTTAAACAGTATTAATATTTACATACTAAGTAATATGATCATCATATTTTTATATTTTTGTAATTGAAAAATTTTTAAAATAATTTAAATATTACTTAATTATTTGATAAAATGTCGCTAGAATTTAGCGTTTTTACAAATGGTTCGCCTAAAGTTTATGAAAAAAAATCAGCGGCATAAGTGATCGACTTTTACGTTCCCTATAAAAGAATTCAGTGCGTGAGATAGCGTTTTATTATTTTTTTTTCTCAATGCCAATCGAGAATGCACGAGAGACTCACACTTCCAGGACTGGCTATTTACAGCAAAACAAGTTTGGAATTGACATTTCCAGACTGTTTCTTTTTATATTCTTGAAAGAATTTTAATATTTAAGATAGTTTCACACGAATAGTCTTTTTTTACATGTAAGAGAATTTCTCAAGCTTCGTCATTACTAATACTTAATTTTACGTTGTTTCATTCACAATTCTGTCAAATTCGTGTTTAACTATTTGAGATAAAAAGAAGACGTCTGTAGCTTCGGTCGCTTCCAAAAGTGTCTCCTGCAACGCGTCAACGAATAAAGCATGCATTGAATATTATATATATATAACGAAACTGCTGCATATATTATATATATACTTTTTAATAAAACGATTAACACGGGGCCTTTGTAGATAGTTTTTAATCGTTTCGAATTTTTTCATAATTGTTGGATATCAATTTGTACGACGAAAACACATACACGCATTATACACATTTGCATATATTTGCATTACTTGTATTGATCGAAGTTAATCGATATCACATTCTTTTTTTAATGTTTATTAGCGAATTTTAGACTTATTTGCCATTACCGAGTAATGAATAGGCTAAACTAATTACCTAGAACTTCATTCATGGCAAATGTATTACCGCACCTTTATATACTTTCGATAAAAGTTCCATTGAGGAAAAATGATGTTTCTCTTACTTTGAATCATCGATTCTGATGTTAAACGGCGTTAATGATCGAAAAACTGCGAATGTCCTTGACTTTAATTTTTTAATGGAATTTGTACATGACACTGCCTTAAAAGTGAAACTCTTAACGACCGACTTATGAAATATTTACTGTAACATCACTTATTCTACATTATTAAACTTCTACTTCTGAAAATTACGAGTTTTTTTATTTACACCTTAACCCTACATTCCTATGACAATAATAGCGAAATCGGTAAGTAAAAAAGTTGCACCTATTTCATCTCACGTATTAATAAAAATTAACGGAATAATGGCTTAAAAAAATTTACCCGCAAAATACTGGACCTTAATAACAGAGTTTCTTATTGTGCAAAAAATGAATTAATTTGGTCGAGCTTGTAAGATAACGTATTCAAAACTGTTTCTCTGTTTAATCTATACAAGTCTAAAATCATTAATCAAAATGATATAATGAATTCTAATTTAAGTTCTACTTCTGTCTGGGGGATGATTCAACTTTACCTACAGCCATATGTGTGAATTCAACTAATACCAAAGTAAGATTGGAGAATAAAATGGTTCTATGAAATTATAAATAGGGATACACGTTGTTTTAAAGCATACATCAATTTATGTATTGTGTCTGAACTTTCTTTATAATAACAATTGGTAAAGATGAATGAAATTGAATTCCAAGAAAAGTCTTTGAGCAAAACGAAAGATAAATAAGTTTAAATACGAAATTTCTAAAGATTGAAACATGATTATCACTAAATAGTTAAAAGATTTTAAAATTTTAATTAAATTTCGCAACTATGTATTATTTCTCAATAGTATGCACTATATCGAGTTGAATTTCTATTAAAAAGGTAGAAATTAAAACAAAGCTTTTTTAAATAAAAAAAAAACAAAGTTCTAATTTGCCTTTAAATGTTTCTTAATACTATTTTATAGGTACATTATTTGATGCTGATTTATTGATCTTTATAATGGTAATAAATGTAAAAGTAGCTATCTGACTGTATCTTATAGTAATCTTACAGTTTGCTTAGCTTTGATTAATGCGAAAGAAGTTTCCACTCACATTAAAATGAATTATATTGAACTAAAATATTGATTCAACCGACTTAATGAAAAAAATCTTAATTTCTTTTTTATTCTTTGAGTTACCTAAAAATGTTCTTTTTCTTATTGAATCAGTGTAAATCCAGTTTGAAAATGGTGAACAAATATTTGCAATTTTTTATAATGCCTAAATATTTAACTTACTTTGTAAAAGTTAAAAAACTTTATAGTTAACAGAATATTGCTATATATATTTTTATGGTTATATTTCTGTGGCTCCGAGGCATAATGACATAAGGCCATTTTTCAAATTTAGTGCGCGGCATAACAACATAAGTCCAGCACTGATTTATTTTATCCAACTAAATTGAATATTAAAAAATAATTTTATATAAAATATATACAATTACCAGATAAAATTTATAATTTTACAAACGTTAAGTGCATAAACGTGAGAATTTTGAAAGTTAGTTCAAAATACCTGTTCTTTTACGAAATAAAAAAAAATGCTTTTTAATTTATCCCGAATTCAAGTTGTATTTAAATTGTATTCAAGTTGTATTATTTTTAACATAATTATTCGTTGATTAATTGTTAATTTTGATCGAAATTCATAATTAAATTAACGAAAATGATCGAAAATAAACGAAAACAGGATTATTAGCTAAGTCCAAGTTGCCGGCATAACGACATAACTTCATACTTTTTCGAGTTTTCACTAAAAATAGATTACCTGGTCATACCACTGTGTAAATATTTGTTTTAAATGTGTTAATTGATTACTACAGTATCGCCACGCCCAATCTTGTTTATTCCGATCTTACGAATATTGAACATTGAAACTCTTTTTTCTCAGAAACTCCAAAAATGGATTTATGTCGTTATGCCTCGGAGCCACAGATTTGATTTAAAAAAATAATATATTATTGAATTATCAGTAAATGATATGAATGGTATAACAATTTTTAATGATTGGCCAATATTACATGTGAATGTCAAATTTGAAAATAAAAAATTAAGCTCACACACATATACATATATGCGCAGTTCGCTGGTGAATGGAGATCAAAATTTTTTTTTCTTTTAAAATCACCTAAATCGCTTCGTAACCATCCCATATGTTACCCTGAATTTTTTTAGATTTTTTTCACTTATAGTTTTTTAGTGGCAGAGAATCAAAGTTGATGATTTTAGCATTTTTTGCATTTTTTACCGATTTTGATTAATTTATAACTCCTCAGGGAAGCATTTTTCACAATAAACACAAGAGACCTTTTTTCTGT
>JAWWEQ010000027.1:985931-996970 GCA_035583055.1 Torymus tubicola
TATATACACACACGAAAAATTCTCTTATCTGCTTATTTCAAAACCTAGTTAATTTTCGTTATTACTCTCTTTTCTAACAAACCCGGCCACTCCCCCTTCAACTAAACCACGCGACCATGAAAAATAGAAAAATTACTTTTTCAAAAAATACTGCAACCAAACCCCATAAAAATGACCAGAGACACAAAAAACACACACACTTTCATCCAACAAACTACGCAGAAATCGCGTAGGAAACCCCAACGCACACGCGCGCTCAAATCGACCGCGAAAAGGCAGCAGCAGCAGCAGTGGTAGCAGCCGCTCCCGCGAGTTTTCGCCCTCCTAGCAAGCTCTCATGCAGTAGTGTAGCAGCAGCAGCAGCCGCCGTCTCGAGAGTCCGCTCGCTTGCGCAATAATCGATGCGCGAGCGCGCGTGGAGAGAGCGAGCAGAGAGAGAGAGAGAGCGCATTCGAAGGGGGCGCGCCATGGAGCTTTCGATTTTTCCACGAGCTTTTCCCTCGTAGTGGGGAATGGGAGACTGCGTAGTTGCTATGTGCTGGAAGGTTTTTCTAGTATTTTGGGACGAAGAGTAGAATGAGGGTGAGGGAGGTAATGGTTTGTTTATAATTTACGTAAAGGAAAGATAATTTGCTTATGATATGTTGAAAGCTTTTAATAGGTAAATAGTTATGTAAATTCTTAAAAATTGTTGTTAGGTATAGTTTGACAGAAGCGCTGAAATATTTAGTCTTTGAACATATAAAATTCATACCTAGATTCTGTTAGTTTTGATCCACTAATTTACTCTGGAAGCAATAAAACACCACAAACCATCCCAATCCACATATACCACCCAAACCATTAACCATCCCCGTTGTTGAGTCCCTTCCAACTCACTCACACCTTACCAATGCATCCCAAAATCGTCCTAACGACGTCTTGTCAATCCGCGTGAATCGCAGTTTCAAGCTTATAGAAACCCTCGTCTCACCTCGTCGCGCCTCCTCCTTTGGCCCTTATCGATTATTCCAAGATCAATTAGGCTTTGCGACATGCGGGAGAATTACGCCAGGAGGCGCCGTTTCAATTAGATCGAGGAACGCCTTGAAACTCTACGAAAGCTCGATGCGTATACATATAGTCGTATATATAGTTCGAAGGTGCGTTAATGAATAGAAGTATCTGCCTAAGGGGGTATATAGATCTGGTGGGTGGTAGGTATAGGAGGTTTGGAACTTTGTGGGATTGACGTGCGAGCGCCCGAGCGGATTCGTGATGTTTGGAAGGCTGGAAAATTGAATTGGGTGTCTATCGCGTGTGTTTATATGTACGTGTGTGTGTGTGTGTGTGTGTGTGTGTATGTGTGTGTGTGTGTGTGTAGGTGAGTGAATAAGCGGATAAGGAATTCGAAATGAGATTTCTGATAAATTGGAAGAATGTTAATGTTTGTCGATTAAATTTTGATTTATAGGAATTTATAAAGTTTCTGGCGCTACATTGTTTTTAGTAGTTAGAATAGAATTATTAATTTAATGATTTTTACTCTTACGTAGTTCATATATCGTATAATCAATAAAAATATTCTTACCCCCATAACCCTTCCTTTACAAAACAAACAACTCCATTACATCGTACGACTTTATGAAATTCTCATCACATATATGTCTGTACCTCCAAAATCTTTTCATTACCTACTTCACTACATCACAAAAACCTTCTGCATCTACCATCTCACTTGCTCCCTCTCTTTCTTCACTTCCAATCACCCTCATCTCTAATACCTCCAATTTGCACCCCTGTCATTTCACTCCCTCACGTCCCTCATTTTTTTCTTACCTCACCCCACCTGCGACACACCTGCACACCAAAGGCGCGACAAAATCTCCTCGTCTCTGCCGCAGCTCTAACGAAGTGAAAGCAAGCGTCGTTTTCCGCAGCGCTTACCAGCAGCAGCAGCATATCCGCGAGGATCGGAATCCACGCCAACGAGGAACGGGACCCACGAGTTGAGATCCCGGCGCCGGATAAGAACGCGCGGCGTACGTATAGCGCTAAGGTGTCGCAATGCCGATAGGTGTAATAGCGCCGTATAGCTGTGTGTATAAGGATGGGTGCGAATCGACCGGAGATGCTGTAGTATATATGTAGTTGAAGTTTCGATTGGAAAACTCAGGTATGGTGGAGGGCAAAAAGTTGTGGCATTAAAAAGTATAACTTTATATACTTTGTAACTTCTAGCCTTTATCATATCTAATTATTTAACTTCCCTTTGAACTAAAATTAATACATTACACACACCCTTAAATGTACGTACGTAATTTCACCTCTACGTGTGCGTCTACTTCCGCGACAAATTGAGTTCCTATCGCACGCACTGCCTTTCAGCTACGTCGCGAGCGAGTGTTGAAGGGTCGAGGGCGCCTATCGGGTTTTCCCTTTGTTTTCCGCGCCTCCTTTTCCACGCGTGTCCCGTTGTCATGGAGAACCGAGCAGGCACCCACGATTGTCGGCAACGTGTATAATATACACGTTCACGCGCAATAGTTTTATTACCATTATGTGTACGCATACGAAAGTGCGAGACGCGTGTAGATTCGCAAGTAGCATATTATATTGCGAAGTGTCGAGGGTATACAACAGTAGGCTTGATGTGGCGATGATGATAAATGCTATGTGAAATAATTAATTGGACATACGTTTAATTTTTGCTTAATTTGATGGACACCTGTTTAATTAGTGTCGTGTGTAGCATAGATGATTGTAATTAGTCGGATGGGGTTTGGTTATTAAATGGTAGCGGTGTAAAAAGTTTAATGCTATATATTGTAATTACTCAAATGAGTTGTCTTTAAAAAAAAGAGTAAAGATAGAGAAACATTAGCTCCTCTGACAAAATATCATTAATACATTCTCTTCGTAATTACGACAATCAATCATATAGCAGAAAACTATCAATATTCCCATTCCAGTCCTAATTAATTCATCTTCAATCCAACCAGTCAACTCTACAACCACTGCCCACCTGTATATCCTCGCACACGACGTCATCAATCCCCGAAAACCAACGAACTCTCGTCCACCTAATTACTCTTACAATTAACTGTCTCTCTCTCACTCTCCTACATCCCGCAAAATTTCAATTCTCGCTTCCCCTGCCATGCCATCACAGAATCTGGAACAAATCGTTAACTCTCCATTACCCATACGCACGTACACATATACACACGTACATGTGCATATACCCTCGGTATATAATCAACGTTATGCGCAGAGATAACGCATGTCAAGGTATGTTTGTCCAGCGTTGCAGCAGGAGCATCAGCCTTGGACGCGTTTCCTCCAATCGCACATACTAGCGCGAGGAGCTAATCAATCAAATTTCCGCGACGAGAGTGGCACGGAAGGTGTCTGAGGGGGAAAGGGGGAAAGGGGGGGGGGAGGTGGGTGCATAGCAGGTCCGATACAGTTGCCCGCGCTAATTGGCCAATCGGCGCAATTAAGAGCTTCGAGCGCGTTCGGCGAAGATTAGAGACGAGAGAAGAGGAGGAGGAGGAGGAGGAGGTAGAATGATGGGGTAGGAGAAGCTATGGAAAATTGCGAGGTGACATGCGGAAGGTGAAGATAGGGAGGTATGGAAAATTTCATAGCTGAGGAAAATCGGAAAATTGTTTACGTAGATTAGTGGATTGGGAAATAGTGCAGAGGTAGATGGTGAATATTTTGCTAATGATTTTATGTGCCGTTCCGAACCTCGTCCACACATCTCATCAATAACTGAACCAACATATTATGTTTAGAGTTTTTTGTAGCATTTATGAAATTGACAAATATTTAGAATAGCAAAAATGAACATAACACAAAAAGCACATTCCACACGCACGACACTATGACTATTTTCTAAAGTAAATTCAGCTGAAAGACCATCCACGCGTGCCTCGTAAAATCGACCTGCGCTCACGCTCTTAAAAATACAGCTTCCATCCAGCCGCACAGCACACCGTGAGCACTTTGCCCGTCACCACACGTATACGTATACGCTACACGAGCACACAGCAGTAACTTCCGCGCAATTTCAACTGCGAATTCGCCTCCCCGGCGACGCATACCGGACGTCGCTGTAGCCACACAGCGAGCGAGCGAACGTGCGAATGAAAGGCTTCCGGAATCACTCTAACGTTGCACGCGCACCCGCCTTTTTTCGTACCAGAAGATATTTTTTTTCCCCTCGTCAAAGGTGTGCGAGAGGTAGAAGAGAGTGGAGGAAGGAATTTTCGCGTGGAGATCGATCGGGGTTTATTGAATGTCTTTGAGAGCTGGATTGGGCGGGGGGTTCAGAGGAATTTTTTAGTCCTACGTGGGGTGAAGAGGACCAGGAGTAGTATGATGGTTCTTTGTTTGGGAGGAACGAAAGTTGGTGGGATATTAGTAATTTTTTAGTTGGAGTGGGTGTAATTAAGTTTTCAGATGTAATTGGTAGGAAGTATTTGAGTTATGAAGGGCTTTTAAAATTTTGTCCTTTGAGAAGTTTTATGAAGTTTTATGCTCTCATGTTTAATCATACTTTTCATAATTAATGAGAACTCATCACTAATTTGAGACTTGCTACGTTTTCCTTGGCCAGTCTTATTAAATTTAAGAAATTGCTTATTCATTTTTATTGACCATTTTTTTAGAAATTTGTAAAAATGAAATAAATGAGGTATTAGATTCCTAAAGCTGCCAAGTCCATTTCCGGTAAGTGTGAGAAACGAGTGACCGATCATTCGATTTTGAACCTTATTCTAAATGAACTTAGCGCTTTTGGAATCCAACGCCTCAAATAATAACAATCAAGTATAAACTATTCTTGAATATCAGTTGAAACTGGTCCATGTTGATTGAAACAGGCAGTTTTCGAACTAACTTTGTATGAAATATCTTTATCATAATCTAGCATTTCACATATCCCTACAATAATAAAATCTTAACAAGCTTATCTCCGTGCAACCATACTTTATTAACTTTTGTCATTCGACACCATTCTATAACACTCGAGTGTATAACCGCACGTGTGCACGCGCGCGTACCATTCTCGAAACCGATATAAATTAGCTCGGCAGCGAATTAAAATCTCTACGAATTTACATTTATTTCAACACAAACTGGCTCAAGTATATAGATACACGAAATGTGATCGTTCTCCTATACTTTATACACACATACGCGTACTCACGTACACGATCAGTGTAACAATTGCCTTTCACGTGACTTTCACATTCCGTTATTCCGGTTTAGCGCTGCACTTTTTTGCCGCCCTATCATCGACAATATTCGAGTATGAATTTATCATAAAACCACTAGTGGATTATTTCTCTCGTTGATCTAGAATAAAAAAGGAGGTGTCGTGCCGGCACGCGCGTATATACCCACTAAGATGTCGATAATAAAGTTTCAATTGTGCGTTAGGATTAGATAAGTACCGCATCCATCATTTGAGAGTAGAGAGAGAATGGAACGACCGAACTTGAACCATAAATATTGATATCAGGAATCGATAGTATACATGTAGGGAATTCGAAAGGATGTTGTAATATGTGTAAGCAATAGCTGCAGCGGAAAAGAAAAGAAAAAAAACTGGAGCAATCGACGGAATATATATATAAGGTGAGCGAATTAAGAAATATATTTGACGTAATTTTTAGAGCACGGCAAATGACTTAGGTTTAATTGGAAATGGAGCCAGTTTTCAGCTGCAAATCAAATTCCTTTTCATTCAATTTATAATTCTTATATTTATTATTCTGATTTCTTCTATATACCTGAAACCTAAACTCAATTAGTCTTTCAACTAACAAGCCACAATTTCCCATGAAAATTTTTCCAACCAACTTAACTCTTATACCCTTTTTACTCCCACGTCCACCCCCGGATATAATCATGAAAGCAGCTACGCTCTTTCGGCGTCGAAATTCACGTTCGCGCTTGCCCTTTTTTCCGTCACCCAATGGCATTAGAGAGTCGCGACGAGCGAATGGCATTTGCATACGTACCCAAAGCGATGCTACGGTTAAGTGGTGTAATGGCGAAATGTCCCGTGGGGGGATCGGAAAAATGCGGGAATTTTGAAAGGCCAGTCGAGGGTGACTTAATTGATTACGGGAGAAAGCTTTTAGCTTGATTTTCATAGTATGCCAGAGATTATGGTATAAAAAAGTTTCTTTGTACGGTTATTATTTTCTTTTTATTACCAAGTCTATAATAATTTTTCTGAAAACCTACCTTCTAGAATTAAAATCCACGGTACAGATAGACGTCAATCGTCGCTGGTCTACACATCCCATCATCAATGGCGTATACCAGAAGTTAGCAAACCGTACAAGTGCTCATGTCGGCGCTGCCGCGTATGGTAGAGGCTTCGCATGCGTTGCGTCGTTGTTGTGAAGGTGTACGTATATTGTACTATACGTGCGTGGAAATGAAGAATCGCGCGATGGATTAATGGGGCCGATGAGGAGAGCAATCGATATACGGTAACTCAATTAGGTTGGTAATTACGTAGATTTTTGCGCGTAAGGTTCATTGTTAATGGGTGGTTGCGTGAGGAGATTTTTTTATTGTGTGTTGGATATAATACGTTATGTACATTGATGATTGTTTATCAAAGATACGAGAATTTTTATTATTAATTGTGAGAATTGGCTGGATGAAATTTTCATTTGTTATCGCAAAAGGTTAATAATGAATGTTTCGTGTGGAATAAAGGCTTTTCATAAAATTACAATGAATACCTTGAATTAATTAAAAGAAATAAATATGTATATACTTCAAAGCAATAACGTATTTCATGCGTCGTGTATTACACAAGCATACAAACCATTTCACTCTCTGATAATTACGATTAATAAAGGTAATTGAATTGTTTGTTGTGTATAATTTTTTTCAAATTTTAAAAATTGAAAGACTAAAATCTCACATTTTTCATTCATTTTAATTATTGACGATTCGTCACAGATGTGTACCACAGTGTACAGTATTCGTTTTACAACGTCCACTGCATATACACGATTTTTTTTAAATCATACTTCCTACACGATTCCATACGTATATAGCAAAGAACGTTCCCTTATATCCTCGACGAACCCTCACCGGGGCGACCTTCATCACCCAATCCTCCCTAGAATCAATATCCAAATACAATAAACCCAGAGTCTGCGCCCCATCACGTACGACATAACCGGCGACACGGAGCAAGGAAAATTCGTACCTCCTCGCGGTCGCGATCCATAGGGGGGATCGTGTGCCACCCTCTTCGCGAAAAGACGACACTTCCGCGCGGATCCGACGTGCTACGATGGGGGAGTGAAATCCAGTGATGGGGACGTGCGGTCTCCTGGTTTTTTCCGTAAGAGAGAGAAAGAAAGAGAGGGAGAGTTGTAGTGGTTCAGTGTGAGGTGAGAGGTGAGAGGTGTAGTGGAAGAGTAGGATAGGAAGGAAATTTTTTACATGTATTTTTTGTGGTTGTTAGGACGCGGATTTGGGTTTGGTTCTTTTGTGTGGGTGATGGTCTAATTGTCTTTAATTTGTAGGAGGAATGTGTATTGGATAGAGAAGAAGGTATCTGCATCTAAGAAAGCATGATACGAATGATGTAATGAAGGGTTTCTTCGATTTCTACTTGCTTGTTTATATCGAATGAAAATGTAAATCAACTACTATATGTATGCGGAAACAAACCTTTTGTACGATTCTTTTTGCGGAAAAAAGTATCCTTATTCATTTTATGTTACATTGTCAAGTGATGGACTGAACTGCAAGGAAATTTATGCGTTTCGGTTACATGTACAGACGGGTTGGGTTCGAAAGAAAAGGTTTACTTCGAAAACCATATGTATCATAAAAACATGTACCATTTTTCGAATTAGAAATGTAATTGAAAACATTGCATTTATTTACAAATTTTTTTTGTTGAAAAAAATGTTTTTATTGTACCGCAAATCCATTTTATCTATAGAAACTAAGCTTGTAAAGCTATTTAGTTAACAATAAATGTTTACTACAATTGTTATTATTACTATTATCTATTTGACCTCGTTTCGATGTTCTAAATTGTTTTAAAAAAATTTACTACAGCTTATGCAGTACTCGATAATTTTACATCTTTTTCTCTTAAATTTTATAGCGATATGAACAGCAATAAATTAATCAGAAAAAATGTGTGTATTTTTATAATAATCAATTAAATTTGACTTCCTTTTATTCAAGTGTACCGTAACACGGAAGATATAAAGAATCAGTTTTGGTATAAATAATTTAGAGACTCACACGTACGAACTTTTACTCACAATATTATTATTCAATAAAATCATTTAATTTCAGTGAAATTTGACGAATAATTTAAATAAAAATTATTTCACTCTCTATGAACCATACCGGCGTGTAAACCTGTCTTATTTTTTAAACACAACCCACTTCTAAAACCCCGAGAATAACATAAATCTGTAACATTACATTCAAACCTCGCGTCCTCATTCCCATCCAAGCCGCCTAAAACCCACCTTCCATACTCTCTCTCTCTCTTTTCCTCTAGCAACAACACGAAAATATGAAAATAAAAGCATCTTTACATCAGGCTTGACGGTAAATACGGTCGCTCGCCGCCAGAGTGGTAGAAAAAAAGCAGAATAACGCTCACGTCAGCCGCGAATTACAGCTCCCACTCGCAGACTCCCGCGCAACTGGAACACCGCACCTCGCTGCAATAGTAATAAAGCGTATACTAGAATCTGTACACCCACAACAACAACGCATCCAAAAAAAACCCTCTCCTATCATTCCGTCTCCCTCTCATTCGCTCTAATTTCGGTGATTATCAATGCCCAATGGGTTCTCCCTCTTTCCTCATCCACACCCACGTATATACTCAGGCGGAGGGGGTGTAGTCGCTCTATAGCACGACCACCCCAGTCTTCTCATCTCCCATACATACACACACACACACACACACATTAACGTACTCCGGCGGTCGATCTCTCGGCGCGTTGCCCAGGTAACCGCATCTCTCTCTTCTGCCTCCTGTGCTCTGCTGCTACTCCCCCCACTACCATCGTACAGCCAGGGCGTCCACCGCCGTCGTCGCGAGCGAGCGCCCGGCTATATTGCTGTTACCACCGCCGCCGCCGCTGCGGAGCTGCTCTGCGCGAGCTAAGTAGTGGGGGGATCGAGCGGAGAGCGCTACGAGCGAGCGCGGCGAGGAGAACCGGCGCCATCTAACCGGTGGCGAGCAGTCGCGGGATGCACCCTGCCGAGGACTGATCGCGTGAGCCGCGAACGCGTGTTTATATATATATATAGATATATATGTGTGTGTACACAGATATAGTTACGCACAGTGTGCACTATATATATAAGAGAGATAGTATACATGTGTGTTTACATGCCGCGTAGTGTTATATTATGCACGGCAAGTGAGTGCGTGCGGTGTGTACATACATAGTAAAAAAGAAAATATAGTGGGTGGCTCGAAGTGGTGCTTTTCTGTTCTACGTTAATTATTATTATTATTGTTTTTAATACTACTGGTGGTGAATACAACACGGGGGAGGTTAATGGTACCAAAAGAAAATAAAAACAAGTGTGCAAGCGCAGGGGTAAGCTGTTACCACTAGCGGAGGTGGCTGCTACTGCTGCTGCTGCTGTATAGAGAGCGCGCAGCGGCGCTACGAGCACGCACACCCTCTCGCGGGGGGTGGACGTCCTCTCTATCTCTCTCTCAACCTCCGCACACCCCCGAGAGAAAGGCTCGCTTGCTGAA
Organism: Torymus tubicola; assembly: GCA_035583055.1. Taxonomy (NCBI): domain Eukaryota; kingdom Metazoa; phylum Arthropoda; class Insecta; order Hymenoptera; family Torymidae; genus Torymus; species Torymus tubicola. The sequence continues at coordinate 995,704 of JAWWEQ010000027.1, forward strand.
TTAGCCCGAGTTTTCGAGAGAGAGAGAGCGAGAAGTGCGTTATCATGCGCACCGATCGATAAGAGGCTGCTGCTACTGCTACTGCTGCTGGTCCTGTTGAGAAGAGAGGACTATGTTGAAAGGCGATGGGGTGGGTGAGTATCTTTCTCTCTCTCGTACACGTAGATATATATATACACACAGAGGTAACTGACAGGCTTGACCTACACTCCGCAGGGATGTAGGCTCTCGGCTCGGTCCCTCCTCGCGAAAACTCCTGCTACAGCAATCGATATATACACGCGTGTGTGTAGGGGGAAAGGGCGGTTCTCAGGGCTCAGGTGGTGGTTGTGCGCGCGCTCTCTCTCTTTCTCTCTCTCGTTCTGTATGCTGCATTATGTCAGTGGAAAAATGCGGGGCGCGTGCGTGTGCGAGCGTTCCCGTGGAAATCAATTTGGAGGTACGGATGGTGACGAGACGGGCATGATAAGAAGAGGGTGGTAGTGGTGATGAGGGGTTATAGAGTAGATGGTTTTTGGTGTGAATACAGAATGTTGTTGTCAGGATGGGGGGGGAGTTTTTTTTTTATCAAAGGGTGTCGCTGGGTGGGTGTTGATCTTTCTTCTAGAGGGGGGAAAGTTATTGTAAAGTTAGAAATGACGGTAAGAATCCAAAGTTTGAATTTCTAATTAAGAGTTTGACATAGTCTTAATTGAGGATGCTGTTTGACGTATGTAGGTAAAGTTTATTGGATCGTTGATTAGTTTCTTGTTGTGAGCAACGTATACAGAATATATATATATATATATATATATATATATATATATATATATATATGCGAGAAAGGATGTGAAATATTCTTTTGCATTGTTTTCATTCTCATAACAACTGTTCCCAATCTTTCACATTATGCGTGTGCATTTCAAGACATATAATGTTAGATAATTCCATATAGATACACAAATGATATTCATCTACAGTTTTTACAGTGACAATCCCACGTACTACGTTCTCCTTATAAAATCATTACCTAATTATACTCCACATTATACAATATCACAACTATTTCATTCAAAATCTATCCAAACATTATATCGAAAAAAACTCTCGTAAACGCAACACAACAATTCACCCTCCTTCGATTTACACGATAACTCGTCGTCGTCACGTTCATCGCCCCCGCCCACCCACACACGCACGCGCATCAAAACTCACTCTCTCTCACTCTCTCTCTCTCTCTCTCTCTCTCTCTCTCTCTCTCTCTCTCTCTCTCTCTCTCTCTCTCTCT
>JAWWEQ010000027.1:1004406-1104291 GCA_035583055.1 Torymus tubicola
TGCCCATTCTGGGATTTATACAGATACTTTGTACAATAAAAAGGTATCTCCATGAATTTTTCGGTGGCTATACCTTTCATCGGTTTTTTTCTGTGTGAATTTTAATGTTTCATTTGGAGTTATGTGAATGACAGTGTATACATATAACTTTGAAAATATTTTTATTGAAAAGCTGAGAAAATTTTACAAAAAAAGGTATTTTGTATTTATCGAGAAAAATGCTTCCCTGGGGAGTTATAAATTAACTAAAATTGGCAAAAAATGCAGAAAATGCTAAAATTGTCAACTTTAAGATGGCACAGCTTAAAAACATAAAGATTAAAAAATCTGAAAAAAATCATCAACATTCGGTACATCAAATTAAACGTTTTCACAAAGTTTCAAGAAAATCTATTTTTTTGCGTTCGATCTCTCCGAGAACTACATATATATATATATGGTTGAAGGAGAAATTTGTCATTCTTCAGTCTTAAGGGCGTGTTACATTACTTGGTTATGTTTAGAAAAACATGTGGCTAATTAAAGTGCAAAAGTTGCAAACCTTCTACATGAACAGTCTCTTGATTTTCCACTTAAAATGTATACTCAAGGTTTTTTCAAACAATTTTCTTTAACAAAGCTCTTACATTACTTCAATCAAATTTCTGAAAGCTGTATATTGTCTATTTCATAAAAGAAAAGTTTCCTTCTGTAAATTGGAAAAAATCCTCATTACTATGCACGCAGCTAACCAGAATCCTTTTCCAGGACTTCTTTCCTCCCTGGTTCAGCGAGGCGAAAACTCGTATATCTCCACAGTCTTGCCCGAGCCTTTTACGCGTGCTCGTGCAATTACGTGTGCTACTGCTGTTCAAGGGAGACAAACGAAAAACGCATGTGGCTGTTTCGCGGTCGTTTGGATTCGGTCGTCTTGGAAAAAAAATAGATGGAAGGGAAGTAGTGGAAGAGAATTCTTACAGGCGTGATTACTTTTTAAAATAAGGAACAGTGCAAAATGTCAGTTAAAGAAGGTTTTTTTGTATTTTCAGTAGTAATTTACAAGTTATACCATCTTGTTCTCATCGGTAAATGTAGAAAAACTTAGTAGACAACATCAGCTGCTATATTTATCGGGAAATAACCATACCTTCAAAGCTGTATTTAATAATATGAAATAACGGTACGTACTTCCCTTATCGCCTTCGTTGCATAACAAGCATAATCAACAAAAAAAGATCGCACCTTCCCGTCATCTCAAACTCTAACAAATTGCATCTATCTGAATACCACACCACTGCCACTATATACGACACCATCATAAATTAGAATTTCGCCGTCCATTCTAATCTCACTCTTACTCTCCCTCGCTGCTTCAATTTCCCACTAAAAAACTCATTCCAGAACCAACGCGTCCTCGTCATCTCTTCGATTGCTGCACATGCACCGAGCAACTCGTAAAACGTGCGAATCATCCTCTCGCCGCTTTATCGTTTCGTTGAATTTACCTATACGTAAAATCCTGTCCAGTCTCTCTCTCTCTTACTTTCTGAAAGCAGCAGAGCGATTATTTCTCTCTTTCTGACTCGCTGCTGTAATACCTCTTCTTGTCGATCACCGTAGAGCAAGAGAGCGTTAACCGGCTGCCCGTTAGGGCCTAATAAGATAAGTGCGGCACTTAAGCCTTCGTTCGCTTACTCGCGCGCGCGCCAACTCTTCTTCTTACGCTTCTATTAGATTAGTATATTGCTTCTTTTTCTCTATTTCTTGTTCCCTAGTGAAGGTAGATTTTTACGTGAATCCACCGTATTTGGAGCATTAGGCCTTAGGGATAGATTACGAATGGGATCGTATTTTATGAATGCTGGCGCAGCTACTGCGGTAGGTTCAAGTAGTTTATACGAGAGGACGTTTAACTCTTGTGATAATTGGACAGTTGTCTCAGAAGAGACCATTTCGGCGAAGACACGGTTTCTTAGAATCACGACAGAGTTACAGCAATTGAATAATGAAGAGTTACTGCTGCTGTCGTAGCGAAAGTTTAAATAATTCACTTTTCCCCCAAAACACCATTGTTTTAGCTATCTGCTCTCTCTCGTTCTCTTTATTCCATCTTCATGTTCATTTTCAACTCATTTAACTATCTGAGCGCATCTGCATTTACTTCCCTCTCGCTACGTCCAACTCTCTCTCAACTTCACGATAACACCTCGGTGAATTCGATAAATTTCACCCAGAACGTGCCGGGCGCACGCTCGCTTTATTACAGTTTGATAGTTTTGCCGACCCAAGCAATTCCAGAGCAATGAAGGACCGTAGGCGTTATTATTTTCGTACCGGACGACGACGATGCGCGAAAGTGCCAACTATCCCCTTAAAATGTCATTCCCGGTGATGATGGTCGTCAAGTAGGCCTCATGAGGCGTAATGCGACATAAACACTTTGATTTGTCGCGCGGCTTGCACGGAAGTATATACCTCACTTAGCACTTCTTGAGACTATCTCGTAGTATATATATAATTGTAATTGCTTTAATAAGTTGTACACCAAGCCATCGACCTCTTCCCATTCCATGGCAACAACTGAAATCGTGTCCCACCTCCCTTCCTTCTTCTTCTTCCTCCTCTTCTCGGTGTATATATCCGGGGGTCTTCTTTCGCGTAAACACGAGTGCGCGCGACGTACTTCTCTTTTCCGTATATATACCAGCGCCATTCTTTCTTTCTCCTTCCCTCCTCTCCTTTACTCGTGCGACATGATCGAGCCATTGTTTTCTGGGGAATCGTGCACACCGGGCGACCCACACACATACATACAACACATAGAATTCGTGGAATCGAAGAATCGACGAGGCCGGCTGTAATTGGCCAAGGGGATTCACTTTTCTCTCTCTCTCTTTCTCTCTTCTTCGTTGCCGGTAATCTCCGAAACGGATCTTACATTGTAAGGGATTTTCCGGGCGATATGTCCTGTGGTCAGCGAGTTAGATTATCGGCGTTGTATATGGTTTGGTACACCGCGGAAATGGATTTTTGGTGGTAATGGTTCTGTGATTGATTGACACTTTAATTACTGTTTTCCTTCAAGTTTCTACTTTGGGAAAAATTCTTAGTCTCTGTATCACTGTCATTTAGGTAATTATCGTCAAAACGATCCGAGGACTTGGAGAAACCCAGAGAGAGATTGATTTTAGGGTTACGCACAGCGCCAGACGTTCTGTACGTACAGAATCCAGGGGCCATGCAATTATTACTTTAGCCTACTCATTAGTTTTTAGAAGTGTTTCTGGAATGTCCACCGAAATGACCCTCCATATTTGTCTAACCTTATGTTTTGCACTCACATGAAATTAGTAGTTTGAACATAAACAATCCGTTAAAGGCTATAAATCTTTAATAACGTCTATTGATTATATATATATGTATGGACAAGGAGATTTTTTGGCAGCTAAATATTTGCACATTATTTAATGGATCGTATAAGGTGTACAGTTTGAGGACGTTTTATTTCCATAGCACGGCAGGAATTTCGACAATTTCTAAACGATATATATACGCAATAAGCGCCACAGCGAGTCAGCAATTGCCAATAAATTTCGAACAGCTCTGCAAGTTTCGGGTTAGTGAACTTGTCAGCAAGTTCAAAGGAGGTCAGAGGCTGTTGTAGCAATATTTGTCAAAAACATGTGCCCCCTCACCCACTTCCAAAACGCATTGCGTTCCTAATTCCATTCGTTTAGTTTAATCATCAAATTATACTTTTCAACTAAAAAAATAAGCAAACCTCTACCAATTCTCGGATTCACCCGAAGCCTCGCAATTAGCAGTTCCCTGTCATATCTCCTCTCTTCTCCACACATCTCCTAACTGGACCGATAATAAGAAACCACACCACAACGGACGTCCCCTGACCATATCCTCGGGGCGAGTGACTTGAGCATACTTAGAACTGCTGGTTGGTGTTGTTGAGAGAAAAACCCTCTCCGTATATATACGTATAGCAAAGGCCCGAGTTTCCTTATATTACGAAATGGAAAATTCCGGTCCTGCGGGGAATCATTAACACTTCCCGCCGCGAGCAAGTCAGCGATGTGAGGATCATCCCGTCGGAATTCGCTTAATGGCCGACGTCGCACGCGCCGCATGCGCGAGTTATGTAAGAGAGTGACGTTGTGAATGGGACGAGGGAAAGAGAGAGAGAGAGAACGGTTGTTTCATGTGCACATGCGTGTGTGTGCACGCTAGTGAGTGGTCTATGCTTATCAGCGTAAGTATACGGAGTTTCTTGTCGTTATGTAGTGTACGCCGCGCTGTTTGTCTTTCCTTTTGGCACGAGCTAAGAGAGAGAGAGAGAGACCCTTTGACGCGAGCGTACTAATATGGAGGGATAGAAAGAGAGAGGGAGAGAGGGTATACCGTTAGGAGAGCGCGTAAACATGCGGTTTAGTTGCTCGTTGACGGCAAGGTTTGTTTTTTTCTGTTGCTGGTGTTCTGGTGTGGTAAGGTTTGTGGATTGTTTAGAAATTGTTTGACAAAAATTGTTGTAACTATTTTTTTTTCATTTCACTCTTGTGTTCTATAGAAAAAAACAGGTGTAGCAAATTATGGCCACACACTTCTAAACACACCGCGCACTAGTATTCTAAAAAATCATCAACAGGATCCTAGAAATCACCTTTACGACTTGCAGCCATATTACAGTGTAGCAACGCGGCAATAATCTAATTATCACTTCATACCACACGTCGTACGATACCCACAAACTATCCATCTTCTCTGTTGATTCCCGGAAAAAACCACAACCCCCCCGTAGCCGAAACTATCGATCGTAAAAACGCAACAGAGGGCCGACAGTAAAAATCACTGAGCGCGTCTTTACACGCGTGACCACAAAAAGCAATTACTATCTTTTTCGACCGGGAAATAACCGCATGCACAGAAACATACACAGTACGGGAATGACTTTTTTAGGTACTTTGTCGGTTTGCGAAGCGAAATGAAGAATTTAAAAAGAAGAATATATACTGTGAATGGGAGTGGACAAGAGAACCAGAGTGAGTGTAATGGTTTTGGTTTTGACTCTTTCGTTTTGTTTCGCGGATGCTTAAAGAATAAATGTTTCTATTTTTTAACTTCAATGTTCGTATACCATACACATGATACCATATGGCTTTAAAGAACTTATCTTTCTTTCCGACATCCACTTAACCACAACGCCAAAACTGAATTCCCTGTCTCCCACACTCCTCCTTTGATCTATCACTTCACGCACCTCCGCACCTAATACTAATTTCAATCGACATAGGCACGATTGACAGCTCGATCGGCGACAAAAAACAACTACTTGCGCTTTGATTTTCCTCGTTCCCGCGTGTTCGTTCTTTTCAACGTTTTCCGTCGGTTTATGTCCCCCTCGTTTTCTCGATGCGCACCCAATATCCGTCGTGATTTTCCTGCCTCGCCAGCACTGATTGGAATTTCGGCGAGACGTAATTTCCAGTTCCATTATCGCCTAGACGTCGTCGTCGTCGTCGATTCTCTGGGCGTGTGCAACAGTCGTGGTGTACACGGTAACGACGTTGTTAGCGGCTGATTAAAGTCGGCGGGCGTGCTTCTGGCTGTTTCTTTTTCTCGTTTTGTCGTCGCTTCGTCGTGCGAAACGATTGAAAGAAGTTTTGCTGATGGCTATAGTCGATGAGGTAAAGGGTGCCCCACGTTAAGATAGGCAAAATGCCACTGTTCACGAAAGTAAAAAATGACAGTGATTTCATATAAGTATACCAAAAAAAGAATTTTTTACGATTTTCCCGAAGACCTATCTCCCTTCCTTATATAAGTAAGGCCCAACAATCGGATTTTTCTGACTTTATTTTGGTTCTACGGTTCCCTGAGGCCAAAAACTCAGGTCAAATATGAGAGTTAGCTTATAAACAGTATTTTTCACCTAATTTAAAAAACTTTTAAACTTATTAAATAACCAAAAATCAAGAAAATCACAAATAATACGCAATTTTATACAAACAGTGGGGTATTTTCGTTGGGTTCTGACTGATTTCGTACTCAAAAACACATCAGACGTATCGGAATATATTAAATATTTACAAGGTATGTCCAAAAGTAATATATCTGTTTATTTAAGAGTCAGTAAAGGCCCATAAAAAGCCCAAAAATGGCCAAAAATAGGGTTTTCGCATTTTTGAGTACGGCTCACCATTCCGAGAAATCTGAAAAAATTCTAGTACAAAGAAAACATTAAAATATACAATTTTTCGGTATAGTTAGTCCTGTAGATACAAAATAAATTAAGAAAAAATGAATTTTAATTCTTTTTTATTTATTTAGGTTAGGTATTGAATGCGCCTAAAGCTAAAAAAAATTGGGTCAAAAATACTGTTCAGAAGCTATACTCTCATATTTTTGTCAGAATTTTTGACCTCAAGGAACCGGAGAAAAAAAATAATGTCAGAAAAATGCGGTTTTTATAGGTTCCCGGAAAAATCTTAGAAAATTCTTTTTTTAATATACTTATATGAAATCACTGTCATTTTTCACGTTCATGGTGGGGTACCCTTTGCTTGAAGGTCGCAAATTTTCCTAAGACACTTCAAAGTGATTATACAAAAGTTATTTATGAACGTAATTCGTTTATTATTAGGTAGAATTGTAACAGATCTCAAGTATAATTACGAGACTAATCTTTTACTTTATTTCGAAAATTATCCGGTTAAATAATCAACTATCATTATACAAGTCTTCAATGGAATAACACTGAGTTTTCAAAGTATCATTTTACACTCCACCTCATCTTCAATTCAAACAAACAAAATCACTACGCTCTCTCGACATACGCACGACAAGAACACCTACCGAATCACACACTCCTCGTCCGCCCGTACCCATCCTGTCTCTCCAAAATCAGTCGATCCCTCACTGGCCAGAGTGGCAATTAGCGAGTCGCTGCTGTAATTAAGGACGCTCCACTCGCGTACTCGCCTTTGAACGAGCGCGAGGGTTTTGCCCTGGCGACATCGCTTTGGTGCTGCACATTCAGTTGCCAGGGTATCTCGTTCCTATGCGTGCATGCGTGATTTGGAGAGACGACACTGAAGGTAATTGTAGAGGGTTGAAGAATCGACGTTCGTGCTTTCTGGTATCATAGTGAGTTGTTATATTTAAATTAACATTAGGTTGCGGTAGGTTAGAACAAAATAAATATGTTTTAAATCAAACCAATGTTGTATAAAAAAATGGTTATAATTAAGTAACAAGCATGTAGGATTTTCTACTCACATAAACGGCCGTATAACCAATGAACAAAACCGCATCACTTTGCATCCGTATCACCATATTCCACCTCTCGTCAAAAAGACCTAATCAACGCGGGCTCATCTCCGGCAACCTCTGCGCACATCCTTTTCCTCTCATCCGCGTACAACACGAACCATATCTCTCTTTCTCTCCCTCTCCTCTCTTCTTCTCATTCTCGAGATGCAAGAGCCACGCCGGAAAAGCTTCCTTGAAAACCTTCCTCTCTCTCTCTTGTGCGCACGCGCAAACGACTCGATTAATTCAGGCCCCCGCCGTTCCCTACAACAAAGCCCTTCACCCTGGAACAGCTGATTCTCTCTTTCTCTCAGCCGTGGGCGAAAGAGAGAGAGAAAGAGAGAGCGCACATGCAGTAGAAGAGAAGTATCAACGTGTAATTTATTAGGGCCGCGTCACGGGCAAGAAGCGAGAGAGATAAAGAGGAAGCGGCTAATAACGTTGCGCGCGTGTGTGTGCGAGTAAGCCTCGAGCGTCTGTGCGAAATTAATATCGCTTTCGATTAGGAAGAGATGCGTCTCGGCAAAAGGAGAAAGAGAAGGAAAAGTGTATTCAATTTTAGCGGTCGCGCGAGTGTGCCGACGGGATGTAAATGCGTTATTAAGTCCTTTATATGCGCGCGGGCGCGAACGCGTGTGAGGAGTCGTAAAGGGGGAGATTTTTGCGTGGGTGTGGCGGTTGGTTCATATGTAAGCGAAGAGAATGATTGATCGATTACTATTGCTCGATATATGTTGAGGTTGATGATGGCAATGAGTGTCGGAGCACATTGTATGCTACATTGATACGTGGTTTTACTGTTGATTTCTTTCATTTCAGGGGTATAATTGAAACTGAAAGTGTATATATATATGATACATTATGCCAAATATGTCTGTCACGTGTGAATCAATTAATGATTGGTACGACAACGATGACGAGATCGTTTATGAGGCTCTACCCTAGAAATACGGTCACGAGAGAATAAGTACTCAAGATTTTGCAATCCGTGCGAAAAGAGCTAGTGAAGACATTTCCGGACTTATTGAACTCAATTAGAGAAAATTCTACACTGTGTTCCAGAAAAACGTCTAGCATACTGCGGACAAGGCCGTGTCTTTTGATCAACAACAATAACCGTTCTGCAAAAGTTCTTGATATACCCACAGTTGTCATTTTATTCATTTCAAACCTTGCATATACTACCACTTTTACTTTTAAAAATTCTCCGGTGTGGTCTCCGACCACTTTCCTAATGCACGTAAACGATTATTAAAACCACAACAGCAGTGCACTCGCACTAATTTCGCCTTATCTTTTTCTCTTCACATTCGTAAATAGCACGGTATCTAAAAATAGAAGCCCTCACTTGTATACCACCAACATACACTATATATATATATATATATATATATATACACACACACACGACGAGGAGCACATCACCTTAACCTTGCACTGCTCGCGCGCGCGCGCGCCACTTTTGATGAATGAGACGTGCCTGAAGCGCAACGAAGGCGTAGAGTAGGTAGCTGAGAGAGTATGAGGCTACAACGAAGCACCAACGTTATAATTAGCACATCAGCGGACTGGTAATTCACTGTTTCTCTATAGAGCTGAAAACTATATATGCAGTCCACCCACGCTACTTCAAATTACTGGATTACAAAAGACTAGTAGGGGAGACTTATCGTAACGGATAGCTTGAAAGTGAACGCCCTTCGCGTATATGTATCTATTTCTACTAGTTCGAAAACAAGAGTGACACGCATAGTGCACCGATCCGTGATGTGGTTCCGTTGAAGGGAAAGCAAAAGAGAGGGAGAAAGTATATAGCAGTATATACTGTGCTGGAAATAAAGTGTCGCGAGTAAACGAGCTTTTCGGAATTATTTCGGGCGTGTGTGTATGTATATGAAAGCGAATCTTGAACCTTGAACTCGACGACCGTGCCAAAGTGCGCGAGTGTCTTCGTGGAACTGTACAGGGTACGAGGGTGGGTATTTTTGCGCGTATATTGTGGCGGGGTCCAAGTTTCGGTACGGATATTCAGTAACCGTTTGAAAATAATTTCATAACATGTCATATTATGGGATTTATGTGAATATAACAGAATAATAATACAAAGATAAAAATAAAGCAATAAGTTAAATAATAATTAAACATCCACTTACGTAATCTACAATTTTCCCCCCATTAAAAAAAACAAGCCTCTACTACTAATTCCCTATGACAACAATCTAAACGTCTATTCACTCCAAAGTACATTCACACCTATAATTCTTCCTTCCAACTTAAAAAAAAGTCACTATATACCCAACAAACATTTCATTCGCACACTAACCGTAACCACATAAAAAAAATCATCTAACCCAGCATCTCTTTACTCCTCATAGCAGTAGCAACCATCCTCCTTTCTTCTATATACATATATATACCCGCAGAGATAAAACTCTTCTTGGTGCACTGTCGAGACGCGCCGGCTTGCTGTAAGGAATCCAGAGGAGAGACATCGCACAGCTGCACAGCATCCCCCTTATGCTGCGGCGCTCGTGCGCGGTTTATTGACACTAAAACAGCGCTTGCGAGCGCATTAGCCATGCAAATCATACGCTCGCGCGCCAAGAGAGACAGAGGAGATGATTTCTAAGAGAGAGAGAGAGAGAGCGCGAAAAATTCGCGCCCTACGGCTTAAACAGGCGGGAAGTGTATGTGTATGTGGATGAAGAGAAGAGATCATGGTTGTGTTGAAGTTGTCGAAGGTTTTTGAGTATAAAGTGAATACATGTGGTGGTTGCGATGGATAACTTTAAAGGGAGTAGATGTAATGGAAGTTCTCGTATAGAGTTTGTGGATTGTTGAATTGAAAGTTGGAGTTGTATATTTATTATTATATATTATTATTATTAGTATATAGCGAATAATAGTTGAAATATTTATGATTCGTATATAGTAGTAACTTGATAATTCTTGCTTTACTATAAATCGGAATAATAGGACAAAAATATATACATTTATAACATGAATAAATAATAAAACCTTGAACTTAGCCACCGGTAAAACTCTGCAGTTACCTCATCAAACATAGACAATTTCCAAACACTTAAGAAAAAACAAAACCTGCTTCCGTACCATTTGCAGAACGCGAGGCCTATTACACAATCACGAAATACTTTGCATCACTTCCTTCACCCCCCACCCCTCTTGAAAAAAAAGAAAACTAAAAAAGAAACGATAGAAAGGAGTTTTTCAACAACATAATCGCGAACTATTTCTCTCGCCACCGCGGGGGCCTCCACGGCGATGTTTGCCCCCGCGGTGCAACGGAAATATTTGCGCACACACCGCCGATTTCAGCCTCTCTTCTCTCTCTGCCTCTCTTGGTACGCGGGGCGGTACGTATGCGCACGCAGTAGTAGTAGTACTACGTTTGCAGCCGGGGGCGCGCATTTCTTTTCTCGAAGAGAAGACTCCTTCTACCACGCGCAATGTGTATACATCGGCACGCGCACACGCGCGAGTGGTGCGGGAGATCTGTCGATGATGCCTGAATTTCGCGGAATTTCGCGGCGTGCAATGCGGAAGTGCCTCCAGGGGTGAGTGTGTGTATGTATGAGAGCTGTGCTAGAAGAGCTGCTATGGCTGCGTGGAATCTTGAGATTTGTGGAAGTTAAGAGTCGTTGTCGATGAATTCTGCAAACTTATTTGTTTCCTAGTTTTACAAATTAATGCTATCACGTAAATACGTAATAAACGTCTCGTCAATGAAATGTCATTCCAATACCTCATATATACCAAAAATCACGTCCTTTATCATAACCCTGACAAATTAAATTCCCCTATCACCCCACGTACTTACAATCACCCTCATACCGTACCCCACACATAATCAATCCAACCAGCAGCACCACTACCACCACAATCACGCAGTATCAGTCAAAAAGTCAACGCACTCTACAACTCGCACAACGCGCTAACGACCTTATTACCGGTCCCCGGCGCCGAGCTCGCGTGTGTGTGCTTGCGCACTGCACGGAAACGAGGAATACCATTATATAGCGCTCTTGGAATTTACAGCCGCGGGGGTGGCGCGATGATGATTTCCACATGACGATGATAAGAGCACACGCGCACGTGTATATGTATGCGTGTGTAGTCGTAATCGGCGGGATGCTGTACCGTACGTTCGCGTAAGTTGCCTTCAGGGGGAATGCTGGTTCTGGGAGGTAGAAGAGAGACGAAGAGACAGAAAAATGGGCTGGTGAATAAGTGTAAATTTTGAGGGTGATGGAAGATGATGATGTGTGTGTAAAGCGAGTGTAGAGAAAAGTTTTGTGTTATAAAACTTATAGTATCGTTCGCAGTGCTTTTGGAATACGTGGAAATTTATAAAAGAAGATAAGATTTCTACGATATAAACTTTGAATTTTAATATTCCTTAAAATTTTCTATGAGTTCAAAAATATTTCTCGTAGATGATTTTTCTTTGCTATTTTCTTTTTTTCCAAAAATTGTCCTTTTCTAATTACACATCACCGCGTACATATACTGCGAGCACTAAATCGCTTTTCTCTTCCTTTATCTCCCTCCCACGCCACGAAATTCTCTCTATTGTCCTATACCACCATGCTATCCACCCAAAAAATCTTCAGCTCACCACACGCGTAAGAAATTCCTGGAGCACCAAACTGCATCTCTTCTTCCTACCTTACCCTACACATATACACACACCTTCCTTCCTTCTTTTTATACCTTTTTCTCCACCTCTATATCTCTAACACCACCTTCCACCTCTACCTCTCTGAAATGCAAATTGAAGACACGCGCAGCTCTATACCTTCGCCGCTCTGCGAATTTGCCTAACGTATGCGGCGCTGCTCGCGCAACACGTACGTGTACACCGGGGGCGCCCTTACGTGTGCACACACGCGCGCGCGCGTGCGCATAACCACGGGGACAGCGAACGTAGAGAGAGAGAGGGAGAGAGAGAGAGAGAGAGCAAGAGAATTTGCTTAGGCGAGAGATTGCAGCGTGGCGACGACGACGACGCCGCTGGCGCCGATATGTAGTGTGTGTGTATATAGGAGAGCGCCTTGCTATAGCCGGATTTTCAAAATTGCCGAGGTGAACAACCCGACACTGACCTCTCGATTGAATGTTTCTTTCTTTTTTACAAGCGTCGGAATGACGTTCGTGAAATTATTGTGATTCTAGATGTCATTGAGGTCTTCTATGGGTTATGACAACAGTTTCATATATATAAATTCATTGTTTGATGTATATGTATATAAAACATTGAAAGGTTTCCGGAGTAGTAAAGTGAAACAGGACAATTTCGCCAAGTATACCATAAATTCCACGATAAAAATAAAACTTGTATTGATATTTCATAAGAAAAAAGCCGTGGTCGATTTCTATATAAACCCACCCACAGCTGTTATCATAAATCAATAAAAACGTCCATAGCAGAGACGTGGACCATTATAAATACGCGTACTACAGTTTTCTCAATTGCCGCGTATGTATATAGCAAAACAAAACTTTGCACACATTCGTCGGTCGATAAATCGATACGCTAAAGTATTCAATTGATGCTGCGACTGTTGCTGTTTTTACTACACGATTGCACGACTTTTTATTATGATCGTGGAAAATATAAATGCGGTGGTTGGAAATTTGTGTATATAGGTATGTATGTGTAACGCTTATTGAAAGGTTTCGAACGCGTTTATCAATCTCTACGGAATATACTGATACATTGCCGTAACGCATGTGGTATAAAATATATAGATCCGGGAGGATAAAAAAGGAGTATATATAACGAGACGTGGGGGCAGTAAAGATTTTTATTATCTCCTTTGATTTCAAACAGTTTTACAGAGATTTTCATAACTGTGATTTCGCCCGGTGTATACTTAGTGTGCCTATAAAAGCAAGGAAATAAAAAAATAAATATATATTTTTTCCCCGCGTTTTTAATCACAGTCAGTCTACCAAAAATTCCTCGACTATGCGCACTTTTTGTATCGTCGCTGGCATCTAGAAATCGATACTGCCTATATTATACGTATACACACACGCGCGCGTGCGCATGTTTTCTTGAAATTTCAATTAAGTTGCACAATCGCTACGCGCATATGACTTACACAGATTGGCTCTCGTTTTCTGCGTTCTTTACAGCGAGTACAGATCTTTGTGACTACTTAAATCCTGGTGAGTTGTTGATCGCGCCTTTTATACTCCTACGATTTATGTCTATATAATGATGATTTTTTTTTACATGAATGTGCACGAGTATATGTGCTATGATTAGGTTGTGGTCATTTAGAGGTCTATATATGTTTATAATATGTGGAGCCTTGAGAGAGTGAAAATTATAAAATTAGGTTACGCAAATGTACAATAATGAAAGAACATAGCAAATTCGACGAGGGTTTTTTTATTAGGTTAAAATTCACAGAGAAACGATAAATAGATTAATTATGTTTAATTTCCATTTTATTCTGATGACGCGCTCGCGCGTGCTCGTGTAACAATTAAACTCTAATGCAATTGAGAAACTAATTTTGTCCCGGTATAACGAAATCGCCAAAATAAAGAGACTAAGTGGTAAAAACAAATTACATAGACTAATTGGATAACTCTGTAATTTTAACATTATATGTACTATAGCACGTTAAAACTTGACTTTTACACGTATAATTTTGTACTTATTTGAAATCAACAGCAGGATTACTTACACACATATATATATACTTTTGCAATTTCCAAGTTCCATTGACGTCATAGGAAATACCTTGCCTGTCTTTCATACCATAGATAGTAATGTTTAAAAATTCAAGCTATATCATATAAGCTCGCATATATATACTTATTTCACTGCAACCATACCTTTACGCAATATTCCATCACTTTCAATTGCAATTTTATGCCTTTTAAAATTTCTCAATATCTCAATCAACATCTTTTCTATTAATAAGAACCAAAGAATTCACATCCTTAAACATCTCCGGTTCCGCATTGTTACCACATATTCACACCTCTTAATTACGGTCACACCTCGTAAACTAACCCAAACGCCGATATCTCTTCAAAATTCCACGCATGCGCGCGTGGCCTTCCGCGTCTCTTATCAATTCGACCGATCACATATCCGCGATGCGCCTTGACCCGTCGATGTCAATGCCGCGACAGATGCCTATCTCAAGGCGCGCGCGCGCGTTCCGCCGCCTTGTTAAACGCGAGGTCTTGGTGACGTGATTATATATGGATGCGCTATGCTGTTGTCGAGTTTGTTATTTCTCTTATTGTAGTGGAAATCAAAAACATTTTTTTATCCAAATATTGACTATTTATTTTTTATGTTTATGCCTATAAAATGCGTACTTCTCTTGTCTAGTTCTTAGCTCCCGATGAAATGTTTTTGCTTTTTTTCTCGTTATTCAAACATTGAATAAATAAAAAATGAAGTAGTCTTTTTTATTACCGGCAAAACTTTATTCTTGGCCATTTTAAAGGTACTAAAACTGACTATTATAATGAGTCAAAAAATTACTAAGAAATGTTTTATTATTGTGATGAGAAGCGGGAGAGACAGAAGAAGTCCTACAAACTACTTATTATTCGTCGTATATATTGTTTATACCTTCCTAAACTTTTAGATATTGTTGAATTTCGCCTATTTCAACGCCAAGTTTGTAAGAAAACTTGGAAAAAAAATTTCGAAACTTATGTTTTATGTCACTGATCTCTATTAAACGAACAATTTATTAATGTTAGCTGTTTATTAAAAGCGTTTCACTGGAATTCAATAATTAGTCATTTTTGGCAAATGAGCTTTCAAACCCTCGTCTCATCCACCCCATCGCTTATAAAATTACAATCCTTGCTTCTTACCGTACCTTAAAACCTCCGCTTACATCGTCATTTACACACCAAAACAAAAAAAAATCCTTGCAGCCATTCACGAAAATTAGAAAATCCCAAACGAAGCGCGATCTCCACGGTAAGCAGGAAGCAGCTCGATTACGAAGCGATCTCATCACCGCGGCGCTCGATCCTCAATCAGCGCGGATCAAACTCGAGCTCCAGACTGATTAGACTTTCTCCCTGGATCTTCTCCTTCTCCTTGCAATCTCGTTCGCGCGATCAGAAAAACAACCGCGTCGACAAGGTTCTCTCTCTCTCTCGTCTTTTTTAAAATAAACTGAGCTGTAGCAAAAGTAGTAGTCGAACGATACTGGTATATATAACCGCGTATAGCGGAGATTCCAGGAAAATTGAGGCTTTCATAATTGATCGGCTACTACTGTATACTACCCTCCTACGCGCGGCGCTACTCGCGTTTACCGGAGATATATATATATGTGTATGTATATGCAGTGTGAAAACCGTGTGGGTAGTGAATATCGGAGAGCGAAAAAGTTAGTCGAGTAGGCGATTACTTTTTCTATTATATTATATATAAATGTATATGTGGTCTTTGCGCAGAGCGAGTATAAAAAGACGCGTGTAGAATAACGCTAAACTTATTAGAACGCGAACCACAATCAGAGCTATTATTACGCTTAGACGAAAATTTTTTTTCTTTTTTCATTTTTGTTCCAACTACAAGTTTCGCGGATATTCGATTGTTTCCGCGATGTAAGGAGTATTTCGATCGCGGGAATCTGAATTCGACGCTTTGTTTTATAGACCTGGTGTCGCGTAGTGGCTCGCGTTGACGTGGTGTACGTGCAGTACGTACATATAGAGTGTATATACGTGGAAATTGTGCGCGCGATGAATGCGATGCTTTGTTTCGCGTTCCCGGCTTACAGCGTATACGTCGGTGGTTTTGAAAGTCGCTCTTTTCGTGAGCGAAATTCGCGCTGCATTGCTAATTGCGTTTGCTAAGTGCTGAATGTATAATTATACGTACTGAAGGAAATCGACGTATTCTCAATATGGCTAATCCACACAGAACTGCACCGACATCAGAAACAAAGCTTTCCTCGTTCTCTCATCCAAGCCATCGCAGCATTTCTCACCCTCGGCTTTTCCTCTGTCTTGCAAACTGACCCATAAATTCGCCGCACTCGGGATAAATATAGTCGTCGTGCGGGTGCGCAAAGACAGAGAGAGAAAGAAGCTATGCGCGCACAGCATCGATCGCACTCACGTCTAATGAAGCTCGTAATGCGGTGTACTGTGTCGCCCGCGCCGCTCGTGTATCGAGCGATTATGCCTCGCTAGCAGACTGCTGCTGTTGCTGCTGTCCGTGGTATTGTCTTACGTGGACAAGAGTAGAGAAACAGATCGGACTTCCTCGTGGGAGGGTCTTCTTCGTTTGCGAGGGGTTGGGTTCGGTTGGGTTTTGGAGAATTTTATGGGTCGCTAGATTAGTTAGTTTCTTAATGGAATGGAAAATTTTTAAAAATAAATTTATTAGTGTAAATTTAAAAATATTTCTTTATGGTCGTTTTCTTTTAAATTTAATGTATGTCTGGATTTAGTTTTGCGGTGTTCATTGAAGTTTCAAGATCTATATTTAAGTATACACTTCTATCATAACTTAGAGATGTTCCTTAGACATCTGGACTTCGCATTAACATATACGACGTCTTCAATTCCATTGTTTCGGAACAATGAAATGATGTTCAATGTCAACCTTTCGTAAAAGACGAAGACGTTAATGCAATGTTACTGCGTTTCAACGTAACTTCGTGAAGTATAAGTCTACAACAACTTGATTTTGAAACAGCGGACTTGCGCGCGTGTTCCGTCTTCGTTTATTTTCTTCGGGAAACGTATTTTCTCATAAATTTTATTACAAACATGTCTAGCTTACTTTTCTCCTTACAATTTTAATGTCTTTAAACTAATCGTACCGCGTAAAACCAAGAAATATCTATTTTGCTCATTTCAATTATTCAACACGATCGTATACCAATACTATAAACAACGACTCCAATCCATTCCCAGCATAACAAGCGTATTTTTTCGTCGACTCGAAAAAACACGCACAACGTGGAATCCCATCAATTTTCTCCTATATATACGACAAACGGCCATCGGGCAAAGTATACCGCGCAATTATACCGATATACTTCGTTGACTTCGTTCCTCATTCCATCGTTCTTC
This sequence comes from Torymus tubicola, assembly GCA_035583055.1. NCBI lineage: Eukaryota > Metazoa > Arthropoda > Insecta > Hymenoptera > Torymidae > Torymus > Torymus tubicola. The sequence goes on from JAWWEQ010000027.1 coordinate 1,021,807, forward strand.
TCTTATACTTCACTTACTTAGCGGTCATCGTCGGGGCGTGAATTTTGCCGGCGGGCTGCGGTGCTGTACGATGGTCGTAGCTTCTTTTTTGCACGCGGGCCTCTTCGACTTCAAACAGCGAAGATGGGATCGCCGGTAGAGATGCATGAAGTTTTATGACGCTATCGGTATTTAACGCAAGAGGCGGGCGAAGATTACGGGGAGGATATGATGGTGTCGAGCGGTATGTAACAAAGATTGAGAGCGGGTGTGGAAGTGAAGTGATGCCGATGAATTTAGATATATTAATTGTAATGTGCGAGGTTAATCGTGTGAAGATAATAATGATATAAATAAAGGAGGGTTAAGCAAGTGTTTCAAATGTAAATTTATTGGGACTGACGTAACGTGAATTCTATCTTTGTTGGCCTGTGTATTGTTTTGCTGACATTATCTGCACAAAATATATATAATATTCTACTTTCGCGCTAAAGTTTTGAATACCGTATCTATGTAACTTGTTATTTTTATCTAGGGAATGATAGAGTAGTTTTTCTTAAACTACATTTACGCATTTACTTATTTTCGATGATAATAAACACACTGCAAATATATAGGAACAAAAACTAGGAGAACACAAGTATTCATGTTTTGCGAATGTAGTTTAGAAAACTTTAAAAGTGTATTGATAACTTTTAAACAATTACATACGTAGTTCGTAAACAAACCATTAGAAATGTATCGTAGAGACATATATGTAGAACAATAAGTGATGCTTTATCTACACCATAACTCATACCGAAATTCCATACTCAACGTAACCAAATAAAACAATATTTACAAGCAAAGCATAAAACCCAAATATTTTATTTAAATAACCTTTTTCCCCTAAAATTTTTACCCATCCGCATCATCTTCCTATGTATCTCCTTCTTCTCCTTCGCCACTCCACGTCTCAATTTTTTTCGTGTACGCACAGCTCACGTTGCTCACGTCCCAGTCCTCTCCCTCCACTTTTACGCTCGGCCGCTCGCGACACGCGATACCACGCGGCGCGGGCGTAAATTAAGAAGCACGACGGAACGAGGAAAAAAGTCGAAGAGAGAGAAAGAGAGAGAGAGGGGGGAGGAAACCTCGTCACGTACGTTGAGGAAGAAGAGGAGAGAAAGGGATGAGCGCATGTTGTCGATTAATTATGATAAGTGAATGTTGAAGTGTGAGCGGATGGTTAGCTGAGGAATGGGGTTGTATAAAGATGCAAAAGTGGATAGAATTGTGTTAAGTTTGCGACATTGGTTTAAGAGTTATTTGATGGTAATAGTTTTGTCGTGATTAGATGGTAAAATGGCGGGTTTAAGTGCGAATGATTAGTTAATTTGTTGGCAAATTGTGGATGTTAGTAGAGAGTTGGGAAATCAAATAATAGTAATATAATGCAAAAATGTATTTATTGCGCATTTGTACAAAATTAAAATTTAACTAGCAACAGGTTCTGCTCGGGGTTCGTCACTAGTATGAGTCTTTTGCCAAGCATCGTCTGAAAAAATAGTGTTAAGATATAACTACCGTAAAAAAAAAGATATTTTAGCTAAAAAATGGTTGTTATAAACGTGTTAACTTACAGTAACAGTCGACGTGACATTCACTTGCTTGGTGGCCTGACATCTCTACAATAAATTATTTAAAAAATTAAGGTAGATTTGTTATTTATCTTATGACATTACTTTATAGTTTATAAAAATAACACTTACCTGAACAATTTGCTTGTATGCAATAATCATAAAGAGGTCTCCAATCTTCATCTGTAATTGGATTGTAATATTAGCATCTAAAACTTTGCACGAATCACGTACGATATATTTAATAATAGTATGTATTAAATTTGTTTTACAATTTGTTTTTTTTGAAGAGGAAACTGACACTTTTTGGTGTAATTATCTCTTAACGCATACACATTACAGTGTGTCTAAGTTTTTCTACGTCTTACCATTAGCACTAGATATGACCAAAACTAATGAAAGAATAATCAAAACAATTGGATTAAAAATCTTCATTTTAGCGAAACAAATAAGTGCAAACAACTTTATAATTGAAAACAAAATTTTTTTTAACTTTTTAAATTTAATAATAAGGTATAATAATTTTTCGTTCGATAGATATTCTGTTACAAACTAGTATACATACTTTAGTCGAAATTCTTCGACTTATAACAACAGACTATAAAACAATATAATAGTCGTGTTTCACTGATAAGTATTTTACGATCAACTTATAATAGCACCTCATAAAACACGGAGTAATACAACATTGGAAGCAGATAGAAACCGATATTATTTTTTCTCCAATAAAATATATTTACTTTAACTGAATAATACATTTTTCTCACCATTCAACAATAATCTCATCAAATTCTATACCTCTCAATACTCACTTCTATTTTTCACTATACGAACTCTAAAAACAACCTTAATCAATCCGAAAAAACTCGTCCCTCAAAACAAATCTCTCTCTCTCTTTCTTCTTTTCTCTACACGACGAAAAACCTCGCCTGATAAAGTCCCCCGAACTAATTCCCTTCCGCGTTTACGTGCCCCGCTTTTGTGCCGTTGTGCGAACAAAAAGGGCAGTATTCAGGCGACGAAGCGATCGGCTGCTACGATAAAGCACATAGCAGACTTTGCTACCTACGTATACATATACGTGTATGAAAAGCTTTTCTGCGCAAAGCGAGACTATACTAGTACGTGAGATTTCTATCGTTTCTGTCGACGGTCTTCTAATTTCCGGAACCGAACGTTGTGCGTCTGCAGTTTTGAGTTTTGTCAGGTTTTCTTTTAGAGTTGAATCAAACGTATTGCGATAAAAGTAATTTAACTCTTTTAATTTCATTGCATTCGAATTCAATCTTTTATTATGTTAAAGTGATGTTTCCTTACATTTTTTTCCTAACCTCCCCCCTTCGTTTCACTAAAAGTCTTCTTTGGTCTGCCAGACCAAAGATGAACATCACTGAATCATAAAAAAAAGAATGGATATGCAAAAGCAACAACAATCTAAGGGCTTTATAAGCAGTTTACGATACCCTAATCACGATCTCCAAAAGAATGTTTACAGTGGTTTGTCTGATAGTATGAAGACCACTATTCCGGATATTTCTCGAGACAATCTTGAAACTATAAGAATCCAAAGTTTCAGAAAGTACAACCAGAGTAATGGTCAGTAGCAAAACAATGGTTATGACAATAACCTCATGCCATATCTAACAACCCTTTGTTCATGGAACCTGATAAGCGAGATTCCCCAATTTACAGTAGTTCAGAGAACCTCAGGGTAAATGTTCAGCAGCAAATGCTCAGAAAGTTGGACCCTGAGCTAAACTATAACCAAACCATGGAAAACAAGTCGGACGGTCAGCTACTGGCTGAAAGTATTAAAGAGAAGTTTCTCGTTTAGAGTGTCAACAACTATTTAAATTCGAAGAAGGGGCAGTACAACATTTCGCTGCAGAATAACTCGGTGAACCAGAATCTACAACTAGGCAATCCAACCATGCACTAGCGGATCTTGTAGCCTCCGAATTTCTACCAGAACGACCGTAAAATCGCCAATATATTCAAGACGGACATCTTTGTGGAAAAGGTCCAGACCAGCGCTAATGTTTTTCGCTCACGAACTTCATCCCTATTTGAACACCGTCGACTGCGCATGAAGAACTTGCGTCGGTCCATCTACTCTGATACTAACGACTCCAGCAAGGATTCCGACACTATATCACACTCAGATACTGATATTCTTAGTCGATTGCGTTTCAAACGTTAAACTTGTTCTCGCTGCCGTTCTTATCCAGGAACTATGTCACATCCTGGCCACTGTACACGTGAAAGATCTTATCCTTCGACTATAAATTTTTCGACTAATTTTACTGAAATACGCTCGCTTCACGTTGCAAGCTTATAAGCGTATATAATACGTATACCTTCGTATATAAAACTTCGCGCCAAATCGGCGCTTGTGTCTTCTATTTCGCGCAGAAAACCGTGTCGTAAAAATGGAAAATTTCGGGAAAAATGCCAATGCCATTGGAAAGTTGAGGGAAAAATACGTCGGAAATGCTTATCATTAAATTTTTTTTAAGTATGGTTTAGTATCGTAAATGAGCTACTGACAGCACGATTTGACGATGTTTTAGTAACGTACATGAGCTAGTGACAGCACGATTTGACGCTCGCGCACCGTCCTCAGGCGTCGTTACTAGGCCTCTTTTGCTCGGTAAAAACACACATACGTATAAAGACATTAAAGAAACCATGATGCACTCTGTTATACGCGTATTATAAGTTTTTTGTAAGACTCTTTGTATAATAGAAAAGTTAGATCGTTGCGTTAATTGGAACATACAAAATTTGTGCGGCATATATGTGGAATTCTTCGGAAACTTTGACCTAAACTGGTTCAAAAAACGACCAAAATTAAATTTTGAGGTAGAATCATCAATCATCAAGTAATATTAATATTCCAAATATGTTAACGAATTTGTATATTTTATTCGTTAATGTACAAGGATAGAGCTTTAATTTAAGCTAAAGATGGTTAAAATCGGACAATTTTTAAGATTTTCATTGTTTTTCGAAATTTTTAACGATTTTCAAATGCGTGTAACTTTGCACTGAATTATCTGATTTTAACCATCTTTAGCTTAAATCAAAGCTCTATACTTGTACTTTAACTAATAAAATCTACAAATTCGTTAACATATTTGGAATTTTAATATTGGTTGATGATTGATGAAAAGGGTGTCACAAGGCCGTTTTCTTTAGCTCCGAGTTCTTATCGTCTCTTCCATGATCCATAGAACAAGAAAAAAATTACTTCAGAGGTGTGCCTCCAAATTTAATTTTTGTCGTTTTTTGAATCAGTTTAGGGCAAACTTTTCGAAGAATTCCTCATATAAGAAGCGATGTTGCAAGAACGAATCGAGAAAGCAGCATTGTTATATCGATAAGAAGATGCTATATAAATGCGCTTTCGAGATCCCACAAAATGGTTTTTCCTCATAACAAGATTCCCTTAGACCTTAAAAGTACATCGAGCCTTAACAGCGATAAATTCAATCATCCATTTTAATCATGACTTATCCGCATCTAAAACTTATATGGTAAATATGATTCACGTGCAACGTATTTATGCATTATATATAGGAATACTAAATTACATAGAAATTCTTTGAAAATTTTTTATTTAAAAGATTAAAATATATTTTAATTAAATTACAATATAATTTTACAAAAACGTAATACAAGCAAAAAATACACGTAATCCGAGCGAGCAATAACGAGTGAGATATATTTCGCTAGTTAATAATAATAAAGGAACGAGATATTCAAAAGTACATTTATATAATTGACAGCGTCCCCTGCATCACGGAATCTTTGCTCCTCGTCTAATTAATTCGAGACACCGGCGACATTCGACTAATTTATATCACTTCTTGTCCATGCGTATCAGCTCTTCCAACTGCATCTCGTAAAAATCGCTTACTTTTTCTCTCTCTTTCTCTTAACGCGTAACATCGATCGTTCGGCAAACGAGAATCCGGCAGTTTTTTTTTATCGTCCCCGTTGTAAACTCGTGAAACACAGGAGCCATTCGCACGCGAGAGAGAAAGAGAGTTTCGAAAGTTCACATAAAGGTGTGTAATGTCCGCAAGATAACCAACCATCACGTCTGATGATTAATTCGTGAAGGATCGTTCGGAATTTTCGTGTAGCAGCTATACAAAGTATATGATTCTTGAATTACGCAAGGCCGCACGCGAAGATTAATAAACACGTGAAAAAGAAGAAGAAAGATTAACCGATTTATGATTCTAATCGAGAGCAACAATAATGGTAACGTATTAGTTAAATATTTATGAAAAATTACTCATGGTAAATAAAAACGGCTCTTTGTACAGCTTCCGTGTGCGTATATATATATATATATGTGTATACTCTGTGAGATCAACTCGTGCGTGCACGGGTATTTCATAAATAACCGATAAATCTGGTATCAATCATGCTTATACGACTTTGTATACGAGCGTAGAGGGGAAAACCGCTTTCCGTTTCAACGCGCGGCGTATATACGATGACTTCATTAGATATACGCGTGTGCACTGGTATGTATATGTATGTATGTTGTGTACTTCGCTAGATATTACATGGAAAAATGTAAAGAGGTAATGCGAGTATAGATCGTATGATGTAGGAGAGAAGCAAAGGGCGAGGCGATGGTACGGTGTTGTTGCAGCTAGCTGGATGAAGCTCTTCAAATTTCATGGTTATGAGTGGTTGTATATATACATAAGGGTGAAAGGAGAATGGTATTAAATAAGAGCTGGATAGTATGTTGTTTTTGCGGTGTTGTACTGGTTTATGGGGAGGTTGAAGGGATTAAAGGGACGATGTAGTTTTCTTGCAGTAGATGGTTATTATACGTGGCTTGAATTGCTTTTCGATAGCTGGTGGACCATTGGTTGTGTAGTAAAATAAAATTAGAAAAATGTCAAAACTTATTAACAAACATCTAATTTTCATATAAAACCTCTGGTACCTTACACATCTTTTGAATTAAGAATAAAGCTTTAAAAAAAGGGTAATTTAAAAGAAAAAATATTATTGATCATACTAAAAAATTCTTTAGTATATACCAAAGCCACAACTTTCCAACGAGACTGTACTTATACGGACCACCTCGACCCTCTGCACGGTTGGCCTTCGCCTTCGCCACCCCGTCCTCCACCTTCTCTTTCTCTCCACAATTACAACCCATAAAGCACGATTGAGACACGGTTCGGCCATTATGCCCGAGTCTCGCAGAACCGGCTGATAAAGGAGGCATCTCTTCTCCTCGTCGACGACGACGACGACGAGAGACCCTCTTGCACTGGAGCACCGAAGCTAACTTTTACGGCGGCTCGTGCTGTGCCGGTTTATTCTCTAAAGAAGTAGTGTGACCGCGAATAAAGTTAAATTAGAGTTTGGAAAATTGAAAAGTATACAATCATTTTACGACAATTGATGATTTTACTCTAAAGTGGCAAGCTCGTTTTACTTTCAAGAATATCGGTAGCATTCTCATTTTTTAGTTGTAATATAAAATTGTCATTCTTAAAGAGTAAAATTTCCTATTTCCGTGTAGGAAACAACAGCTAATTCTAGTTTAACTTCATCTAATACAACAACATAGTTATATTAGATGAAAAAGTAGACATTTTTCTCAGTACAAAAAGATATTGTTATTAAAATGTGGTATAAAATTAGCCTTCGTCATTTCTTTAGACCCAATCGATATTTTTTAACCTCCCACAAATCCCTTTACAAAACCGCATGATAGTACAGATTCCATACATCTCGCGTCTTCTTTTCTTATATATATAATCGTGATGAATTCTGAGAACCTTCTGACCTGCCCGTGTATACGCAGTACAAAGCCTCGTTTCTTTTCCTCGGTAAATCATCAAACGCTTTAACGATCGCACACGGCAGATAAAAACTGCACGCCATGAACGCATACATACGTACGCATATACTGTATCTTAAAAATACGCAAGCGAATTCATTAGACTTTACATCGTACGCACGCGCAAGACACTTTTAAATATCCTATAAATTATCAACACTGCTGTTGCTCGTTGCTACACATATACACACGGTCCTTATATTCTACGAGTTCAACCCTGATCCCCTAAATTATCGCGTCGCATCAATTTCGATAACGCGCGCGCGACATTTCACGGCCAAGTTAACGATGTAATGCGGTGGCGTCGTCCGTCGGCGTATATACACCGCTAAGAGAAGAAAAGCAGTATATAATAATTACACGCGATTATATCTTCATTTAAGTGCGCGCGCGTTGCTCCCTATAAATAGCGCGAGCTCTCTTTAGCTTACCCTAATATCTATTCCAGAAATAACTATAGAGATTTGCTGGTGCATATTTACGATATACCGCTGCGGTGTACATGTTGCATTTATTATTATACGCGCGTTGTATACATCTCGTATGTACTATATCGACGTGCGCGACTTTATAATGTAATTGAACTGCATATACATATGTTTATATATAGAAAAGTGGACGATGGCAGTTAATTCTCTGATTTAAGGTTGTAGAATATTAGGCACGATGGAGTGTGCCGTTAATATCGAATGACGATGACTATAATTAAGTAATTTTCTCGCAGCATATCGTGCGCCTTGAAGCTTTCTTATTGACAATGGAATGATAAGCTTTCTTGTTTTATACATGGAGCTCGCGATGTTTATAGCTCATTTTGTAAATAACATAAACCTTGATTCGAAGGACTGTACGTACACATATACGTCGTGTATTTTATTCTGAGACTTATTATATGAAGTAAATTATTCCGGGGGACAACAAGAATTACAATATTCGGAAAAGAAAAATTGCCGCTTATACGCTTTTAAACATTAAGGGATAATCTCTAGATATACCCAACTTCTAATTCCTCGATTTTTTTCCTGCTACACAGCGCAGCTTAACCCAAAACTTTCCAAGACGTATACAGCGTCGTAACGCGGCTTGAACCCCATCACCTTCAAAATCCATTAGTCGCCAAACTAACTTCCCTTCTTAAGCTATATCCTCTCCATTACCAAACTACAAATTCCCCACATGCAAGCCTAGGAAGTATGTCTCCTTCTCTCACTCACATCGGCAAGGTCGCTCCCACGCGCGTACGCGATTACGAAAAGGGGTGTAATTGCGGTACCGCGCATCGAGGTTTACGGGCGGAGAGGGAGGAGGGTTCGATGGCTTAATTAAATTTGATGGTAGAAGAAGAAGGAGGTGGGAGGTATAGTAATGGCGGTTTACGAGGGAGAGAGTATCGGCACGAGTGGTGGTATATTATACGACTGTTTTTAATGGAGGCCTTCTTTTGAGGTATTACGACGGGCTAATGCGGGTATACAACAACGTTACGTTGTGTGGGTATGCAACGGGGTTCAAAAGGGCGCATTATTATCCTTGGCTTCGATTAGCTAGCATGTGTGTATATATGTATAGGAACAATTGGGTAATGGGAAGTTAAAGGTGGCTGATTATAAATGCGGGGTCTCAGAGAATATATGTATATAAATATATATATTGGAGTGAAGATTTTAAATTTCGTCACGAATAGTCTTTTTTAGGATTCGGCAAATATTACTCGTTAAAGGTTTACGCATATATATACGAGAAAATAGTTAAATGTGCAAAGTTAATGGCGTATATATTAAATGCTAATTGTATCTGAAATAAAAATAAACCCTTTAATTTTCCGATAAATTATAAGCATCGTATAAAGTTTTAATGCTCGTCCATTAATTTTCCTTTGAACTTTTGAAATAATCGCTGTATAGTATAGTTGCTAATTGAAGCTACTGAAATGGAAATCATGCGCTCATTAATAAACTCCGCATATATAGAGTTTCATACCAATTTGAAAAGATTAACCGCATCTTTTGTAAGTCCAATAACTTAAACGTCCACAGTTGCAATCACTGTACACACCAAAGTAGGCCATGCATTCTTCATAAAAAAATTTCTTTATTCCTCCAAACAAATTTTAGTTATTTAAAGTTTACAACACTGTCGCCTTCAACATCCCGGAACACAAATCTTCATCATTTCCCTTATATCGGTACCCGAAAGTCATAACCGATAATGCACGAATAAATATAATAAAAGAAACCTTACCTCCAGCACGCAACGAGCTTCTTCCCTTCCTTCCTCTCTCAATAAATTCCTCCCGTCGCAATTCATTGCGAGCGAATCGTAAACTGCGCTCATAAGCAAATGTCGCCGGTGTAAATAACGATTAATCCCTGGTATAAGAAAATAAAAAAGAAAAGGCAAGCAAGCCTAATGGACCTGCGCACTCCCGTATACGTAGTTTCAACGAGAAACTCGAGTAGTTTTTCTATCTCTGTGTTTGTATGTGTATGTACGTAAAAGACTTCACGTGACTCTTCAGTCGGGAATGCAGGTTGCGTGAGAAAAATCCAAACGCACTCCCAAGGGAGTAATGTGTCGTTGGCTAATGTTTTTCGCGCTTACGCACCAGGGGGTTACATTGCTGCGCTTCCTTGGAATAAGTCGATAAATTGAATTGCCAGTTGATCCGTGGCTTTTGTTTTTTTTAATCAAAGAAGTTGTGGCAGTTCGTTATGACAACGGTGTAGGTAGTTTTTGAGATTGTATGCATACACGAAGTAGTCACTTGAAACTTTTTTGAAAGGTTTATAAAGCCGGCATTTCTGTATTGGAACACGTACAGAGTGATAATAACTAATATAAAAGTAACATGTATCCTTCGTTAGAAATAATTGTAAAAAAAATTAATCATCTTCAGCACGAAATCCTCATCCATAATACATTTTATACACTTGATCACTTGGCGATTATTTCGCAACTATGACATGTCCACATACATATATCAGCAGTGTATAAACATGACCGCACATATCAGCAACTCGTCTTCTCTCTCTCTCTCTCTCTCTCTCTCTCCCTCTCTCTCTAAAACACATGTTTCGTCCTCAAATACGCCGAAACTCACTTGCGACTTTCACTCCAAAAACGCTCAAAGGGGAGAGGGCCTCCCGGCGGGAAAACTGCTTGCCAACCTGTGGTGAGTCCGGATTCCGTCGTGTAATTGACGGTGTACTTTTTCGCCTGCTTATATACCGCAGTGGCGTGAGGGAATGCCGATGTACGCGTGAATTGCGCCGGTTTTCTTTGTGTCTAATCGCTCATTTTCGCGCGTCGTTTGAGAGAAAGATTGAGCTGATGATTCCTGGCTTTATTTTGCTAAAGTCATGGGAGGGGAGAGATTCGGAAAATTTAGTGTTTCTTCTCTGTTCGGTGTATTGTTATATTAGAAATGGAAATGTAGCGAGATTATCACAAATATTGCAAGATTATTTTTTTTTCGTAACAGGTTGCATAATCGCTATACGAACTTCAATTAGTAATTAGTCGCGTAGTTTTAAAAAACTTTTAAAAGCGCATTGTTTCACCATAAACATTCATGTACGATCCGAATTTCATGAGAACCACGGTTACGTAAATGTTTACATAATATCTACAAAGTGCACAGCGTTTTACTTATTATAAATACGCGACGTATTTCGATCGATTTACTTTTACGATCGTCTTGTCCCCATATCATGTGCGTACATTGAATTTTCAATATTTAACGTGCGGGCATATTTCACAATCGCAACAGCTGAATTTGAAATTGTAAATGCGCGAAACGATCCATTCACGTGCATCGTTGATAAAAAGGTTAGCGTCACATGCGGCGGTTGCTGCACATCGTTGCATTGAATTGGCCGGTGATTTCGTAGAGATTTAGGGAGGAAAAGTGAGAGAATGAGTGAGCCTTGTCTGGGACAGACGGTCGAGGATGGGAGTGGCAAGTATATGCGTATGCACTGTCGAGTGAATTGCGGGAGGGCGGAAGTGGGCATTAAATGCAGTATGGTCATTGTGATATGGGGGTACGATTCTGGTTGAAAGTATGGATGTGAAGGGAAAAGTCGTTTATAACTTCTAAAAATCATCGATTGGCTCTTTAAGTGCGATTAGCAGAATATTTTTAGAAAATAGTATAATTTTAATATAAGTGACACTTTATATGTCCACCCAAAATCAACCCCCCTGCCACCTAACCACTTCTAACGCATAAAAAATTCTACCCTTGCAACTTCCAAAAAACTCTTGATTCTCTCCCTCTGCGTAGTTGCGTGAAAAAAGAAAAGCACGTTTTACAGCACCGAAAAGCAAGCCGCGTCGCTGATTTATCTGTCTGAGGCGCTCTCATGCATATTGATGCGCTTGCACGCGTGTGCGCAGCTCTCGTGTCCCGGCTAATTATTTGCACGAGGGAGTAGGGAAAGTGTACGATGGGCTTTTTCGGAATGTCGGGAGGGTTGTAAAGTTGAAAAATAGCTGTGGCTTCTGGCGTGAGTGGTTGTTGGGTGCAATAGGATTTGTAGAGGGGTTTTATTGAATGCTGATATTGAAAGGTGTAAATGATGTTTATAAAAGATTATTAAATGATGATTTGATACTCGAAATATAATATTTTTTAGAATGATTTTCATTAATTTTTAAATTTAAATATTGAAAAATACGATTATTTTTCGTTATACTTCATAAAGTGAAAAACGTATGAGCATACAGCAACTTAACTTAAATAACATTCAATTCGCAACATCACGCAATACCTGCAGTCGAAAACCAACAATAAAAAATGTCCTTTGACTCGTCCCACACAGACACACGCGACTCAAGCTCTCCCCCTTCGTTTCTATAATCCGACGATTTACACGCGCCGGGATTTCACGCTCGGCCAGCCTCTTTCGCGTTTTTCGCCATACCGGCACGCGACAGCTTTCGCTCACCCTATACATATATCCATCGCATCCACGTCCATCAATCAGGGCGAATTTATTTTTTGTTTTTCTTTTTTGTTTCGTCAAACCGGAATTGGCGAGAAATCAATTTGCCCGGGCGCGCCGGTAACAACAGGATCAAGCGCATTTGTATGTATATGCGCGACGGAATTTATTTTTCGATTGATTCGGTTTGGGCGATGGTAGGCAAAGGGGAGGAAGAACGGAAGGTATATAGAGTGATATTTATGAGAACCTCGCGATGGTCGTTGTGTGCGGTGGTGACGGGATAACGAGGAAAGATTGCGATAGGGGAAAAAATAAATTTATTGAGAGATTGATTGTTGTTGTGGGGGATGATGTGTGATGAAGTTATTTTTATGATATGGCGAGAGATTTTCGTATATAGATATGTACAGAATTATATTGGTTTAGGATTCTTATACGAGTTATTGTAAACTGAAAAATTAAAACATATCTATCGCTTTCTTCCAGATCATTCCACACTATAAACACGTATATCCGATCCCCTTCACTCACCCACAACCTTTCTTCTCTCATCATACTACACCCTCATAACCCCTCGATCTAATTATATACTCGCATCGACGTTGAGAAAAAAGCACGTCTCTTTCTTTCTTTCCTCCCCCCTCTCTCTCTCTCTCTCTCTTGGAAAATTCGGCGTAATGGGAAATGGAAATGCTCTGGTGACACGTGTGCGCATCTGTCACCCATTACGCGCGTAATACCCACGGGCTTTCATCACGACGCTGGAAATAACTACATCGGTCCGAAATAAAATGCATCGCTAGTGTGTACTGGCCTGGTACAGTGGAGTGTTTTCTAAAGACGCTGGTTATGAATCTTTCTTGCGCGTGCGCGATGTTTCTCGTAGTGGGTTCGATGCTTTTTAAATGGATAGGATTACATTAGTAGTTGGCTGTTTTTTTTTGTTTTTTGTTAATAAAAGATTCTTTCGGTGGAGTATAGTAATAAATACATCTGTAAAAAATAGAAACGACTAATTCCTATAAATGTCAAACAGCGTAAAGCACATAAAGAATAGTTGTTGGTAAAAATAATGATAACCTCTGCGCATTTCTCAAAATATACCACAAATTGTCTAAAACTTCTATATTTCTATACAACTTGGAGCAATTTTCCAAAACCTATATTTACTTACTCTATATCCCAATCACACCATCACTCCTTATCCTCACGAAAATTTTCATCATTGCAAATCACACGTACGATTCTCCCTCCCCATAGCAACTCACGAATATACCGCGACATTCCTTTTTTTGTTTCCTCGCTCACGCGCTCATCCATTATTATTAGCCTCCGACGTTACGTGGGTATGCACGCGCGCGTCGTTTGATGTCTCAACGAGCCGACGAAGTAAATATCTGTGGCAAAGTAACACTTTGCCTGCACGTATATATACGCTAGACCACAGTTTCCGCAGGAGCAAAGAGTTGGTTTGCAACAGAGTGTGTTGACAGCTCGCGGGCTTTGATGGTATGTGGGAGGTTGGTTGCTGGGTGCAGGCTGAATTTTCAAAGGAAGAAAGTAGGCTGGAAGTTGATGCTGGTGATGAATTTTTAATTGATGGGGTTCAGGCGGTATGGGGTGGATGAGATGCAGAGGTGGGTGGCTGCAAGCGCGAAAATAAACGGTACACAAACAGAAAATTTATTGGTAAACTTTACATATTCTATAAGAAAATTTTTATTATTTTTATAGTAGTGCTGAGAAACATTCAACATATGGGGGATTTTCCTATCTTATCTTAAAAAAAATGATGGATTTGTTGTGAAATCATTTTATTCGTGATTTGGTTGGTGGGAGTAATGGGTTGCTAGGTGACAAAAACAAAAGTGTCGCGCGAAGCACGCATAGAAACGACTAGTTATTGTTTTAAATAATAATTTTAAGATTTTCATAAGTACAGCAAATCCTAAAATTTGCTACAAAAATAATGAAAATTATTATTTAAAAAGTAAAATTTGCTATAAACAACCTAAAATTAATATTTAAAACATTAAAAATCCCACATGTCCAGTGTGCCCCAGCAATATTATAAAAATTTCAAATTTACTTACGGAAACAGTAAAACTTACAAATAAACTTTTTTCTATGTATGCACTGTAAGAAAACTTCCATATATATATAGATATAGATATACTATGTGTACATTTAGAAACTCAAAATCTAAACACAGTATATCTATGGAAGTTTTCTAACTGTGTGGGAGCAATGCAAGTATAATTGTGAATTATCAATAAGATAGACATAGTTTTTAGATAAATTTCATTTGTGAAGATTCGATTAATTGACTCGATCGATAATTATAAAATTTTCAATACCAGTTGATAAATTGTACTATATGCATTACTATACCTTAATTAACTTTCCTTTCTATTATTCAGTGCTTTTCTTCACCGTAAACATTAGTCTTTATTTTTCCCTCGAAATCTCCTAAACACACATAAACTCTCCAACTCCACTCTGAGCTCAGGTCTAAAAGACGCTTCTTATTCCTAAAAACTGAAATTAACACGAAGCCTCCTCTCCCACCTCACATTTTTATCCCGCCTTTTCCCAACGTCCAAAACAAATCTCACTTAACCTCGTTTTACCTGCGCCTGAACAATCCGTCCCCGACTCTTTTTTTCCCTCAGAGTATGAAAAATCCAGCTATATAGTGCACATGTGCGCACGCGCGCGTTGTTCCCTTTTTTCTCCCGGGGGTACGCGTCGACGAGTGTTTGCGTAACTAAGCAAAGACGCACTCGGCCCCGTGAATTTAAGTGTGTAGTTTCTTTTCTTTTTTTTTCGTTTTACTTCGCCATGCGAGTATATACGACTTTGGGAGGGAAATGTCGGAGATGAAAGTGAATTTCGTAGTTTGAATTTTTTTTGGTAGAGGTTATGTTATTTATTAATATTAGCAGTTTCATTAATAAGAAAAAAAATAGTTAACGTTGCTACTACCGTTATTGAATAATTACGAAATTTGTTAATAAAGAACTTAAATATGTTACGTAAACTTATATAAAAACAAAGGTTGCCAACAATTATCGTGACTAACTAAACAAGGAAGCAACGCTACAACACCCAATCAATATACATAAACCATCATATATACACATCAACCTTTCATCCCGTAAATCATATTATACAACCTCACCAAAATCCTTTCCTCAATCCACCAATAATCCATCACTTATTTATACAAATAAACCCATACTTTCACTCATGTTGTCCACACTCAACACACACCTACAAGTCGCCCTACAAGCGGTCAGGAAAATTGTATCACGAAAAAAAGCGTCGCGTCCTCGAGGCTTAGTACCCAACCGGTGGCATTGTTATTTACGATTATAACGGTGACCGCGCGGCAGCAGCAGCAGCAGAATGCGCTTGCGCGAAACGCTCGTAATGTTTAACGAGGGGAGCGCGATCCAACCGCGAGGGATATATAACTCGATTGTAAACCTAGATTCCGTTGAGTTGAATAAAAACTATGACGATGCTGGTATGGGTTATTGATATATATCGATGGAGATTCGAAGGCTCGCTTTTCAGACTATATACATTTTTTGTATATTTTATGTGGTAAGGGTACTTATGAGACTTTGGTTTGTTATTTTTTTCAGTAAAACAAGGATTATATATCCGTCCTTCGGAAGGTACACCAAAGATATCAGGGCTCGAACGTAGTAGGTGTTATTAATTAGCGTACTTGCGAACGACACATGAACGCTTCGTTAGGTTCTATTCTCTCAGCTGCGCTCGTATAATCCCTATTTATCGCGTCTCGTGTCTTTCCCTCTCTTCTCTCTCGCTGGGTATATACGCATGCGTACAATAGCCTGGAACAGGTTGGATTTGCTGGGTGATACAAAAATTGATGACCATATTTTACTGATTTTATATTTTTCTCTCTCTCTCTCTCTCTCTCTCTCTCCCTTGGTACGAATAATAGCTATGGATGGAGTTATTATAAGGGCTCGGAATTTCAATTTATCGTATATGTTTAATCACTTTAACAATGAACTTGAGATAATACAAAAGAGCTCGAGTGCAAAAAAATTCTTTTAAAATCATTCATTGTAAAACTACTATAAATGCCTATCAACTGTCATGTCGTCTAAAACTATATTTCTCTCCTACACGTTACATCGTCGATATTCTAATCGTGCCATTAAGAATTCACTAACCCTGAAATACACATTTTTCCACTTTCTCTCTCTTTCATCCTTTACCCATACACAGACACCTACGTGAGAAAGTATCGAATTTACGCGTATAGTTTGATTTACACCGTAACGGATACTTTTCTCATGCTCGTATTTTTCTTCCCTCTGTACCAAAGTTATTTATCCTGTAAACTGCGCCATCTCCACCTCTTCGTTTCGTCGTTTGGAAAGTCGCGTGTAGCTTTCGAAGGGCTACCTTATTTGGTTGGTAAAATCCGAGTTCATGAACGAGACTCAGAGAACGAAGATGCTTACATACTACGTCATGCGCTCTTGCGACTTTGTTTTCGCGGAGTGAAGAGATGAATAGGTACAGTTATATAAGGCTGACGTTGAAAAAGACTGTGGTTGGTAAAAAGACGCGGTTCCTTTTACAAAAAAATAAATTTCTTACATTAAATCACTCCATATACTTGCAACCAATTATATTAAATTCACACAGCAAACTAATTTTTTCTTCTAATATACCAAACAATCCTCTTTCCCCGTTACATTCTCTCTCAACTATACGACGACACCCTTTTCTCCTCACTATACCCGCAGCAGCATCCGCGTTGCGCAATCATTTCTTCACTATATACACTCGCGCGACGGCCTTGACTGCTCATTAAGATCTGCTCTCCTATTCATCGCCATCGTCGTCGTCGTCTCGTTCCTTGGTAAACAAGAACCGCGCGACCATATGCATGTGTGCTGGACGGGGTAGAAAAAAAGCGACACCGACGACGATGTCCATTAGGCTTCGTCGTCCTGGATGGCAAACAAACCGCGACGTGCGGCTGCTGTTGTCAGGGTCTCTTTCTCTCTAGCTCTCTCTCTCTCTCTCTCTCTCTCTCTCTCTCTCTGTGCACGCGTGTGGGTATATTCTGCGGCTATACTGCGATGTAGACGTTGGGGCGTGTATGTACAGCTTATGGTGAAAGGATATATATAGAGGTTGAGAATAGAAGGGAAGGATTCGAGGACGATATTAGAGCGATTGTGAATGCTAGAAATGGATTGGATGATTATGGGTGTGGAAAATGTTTATTATGTGAATATATATCTAAGAGGGTAAATATATTTTATTAAAATTATATCTCTTGTTTATTTCTCCTACTATTATTATTATTATTTTCTTCTTTCATATCTCAAATGTAATACTCTTAAAAGTAGGCGCGTTTAAAAAATTCGCAAAGCACACATTAAAATTTCATATACCCCACAGCCACTCCATCTAAAAGAAAACTCGGAGCATATTCTCTCTCGACCCTGCACCTGATCCCACTCCTTCTTATTCGTCGTCAAAAAAATCATCTCTACGTGTATACCACCACAGCGACTCTTTGTACGTATATGTCCCTAAACCATGCGCGTCTCGTCTCTCTCCTACGGCAGGGTACTTAGCAATTTCGCTTTATTACGGCAACCGCCACATAGCCGCTTGTGCATTCCCAGCCACGCCTACGTCCCTCACTCGGGGCCCTACGTTTATTTTATACACGCACGCGCCCTTTAATCTGCCGCACGTGTTCTGTCCACGCTCTTGGTGCGCCTATTGTGTCCTGCATCATGCACACGCGGTTGATTATACCGGACGCCGGGAAATAGTTGGCGAACCGTTTTTGAAGGTAGATTATGGAAAATTGTGATTTTGGTGAAGAGAGGTCGCTATATAAATTGATGCTTTGTGTCGTCTTTTATATATATACACGAGAAAGAAAAAAAACGTTGCGGTGATAGCATATATTATAAAAGCGACGAAAATTGCCGAAGCATCGCGACCTCTGAGTTGAATGGCGTAAGGTCACCGGAAATGATGATGCGAGTAGTAGTTTGACGATTTGGGATAGTCGATCGTGCTAATGATTGAGCTTAATCGGTGGTGATATCCGACAGAATGTGGGTGGATAGTGACGTGTGCGTTGTGACGAAGGTTAAATGTGGGATATTTTGAGGATTTCAAAAGGATACATGTATTTTGGGTGGGTCTGTTTTTACTTGATTCAATGAAGGTTTGACGTCGAAGGTAATCTTATTTTTAATCGTGAATTGGTCAAAAGAATATACTGATCACTTGAATAATGTAAATATGTATATATACACTAGGGTTTGTACACAATTGTCTGATCGTAAGTCTACAGAATATTAGTATAGAATTGCATGAAAAGCTTATATTTATATATCATATGTATGCTAAATGTGATGTTATAGTAATAGTCAATGTATGATGTATTTGGTCATTAAATATAAGAATCAATCATTATTTGCATTAATATATAAATATAAAATAAAAATTTTTCAATTATCATTATAAACGATTCTTTTGTGAGTTTTACGCAACAATTATTATAACTAAAATACACATGCTATACCAAATTATTTCCTCAATTAAAAAAATTCGAAAAATTGACAAAAGATTCAATCATCACGGTAGACGAGTCTTCGAAACGTTTCCCGTTTCTGTCTCTCGTCTGCGCGCATGTATACGCACCTATATATATTTTATACAATATATACATGTATGCGTAGCTGCAGCAGCATCGATTTATATATACATATATATACATATCTATACCTACGAGTCACGACTCACATCTAATTCGTATCCCACGTGGCTTTTGCAGGAGTTGAAGGAGAGCTTCAATTACGGGTTGTTCTACCCACCGGTGAACGGGAAAGCCGGCAAATTCCTGGACGAGGAGCGCAGGCTTGGGGATTACCCGTTCAATGGTCGTGTTGGTTACCTCGAGGTGAGTTATAAATCTCTCTCTTTTTTTTATCTACTTCTTCCTCTTCTTCTTTTTTTTCGATGGTGGAGGGTAGAGTTTGGAAGAGTTGTGGTGAAAGTTTGATAGGGTACGATGGAAAAGACCTGTTTGCTGAGCGACCGCGCTGTTGAGGATATTCTTATAGTATGAGACGGGATTTGATTCGGTTGCCTGGCTTGGGTGTTGATTGATTTGTTCAACTGTCATTTTTAGGTTATTTATTTTTATTTTCAACTGATAAATTACAGTTTGATTGATTTAAAATCATGTCTCGCCCAATATCGTTTAACACTGGAAAACGAAATTAAATTACGGTAAATGTTAACGAAATGAATTAAAAAACTTTACAGCAATATCCATATATATAACTGAATCCTGCAAACTATTCCACTACAAAAATAAACTAGATATGAAATCATTCACTGCCCATCGTTAAACCGTTTAAACCCACAACGTCGGAAAAACACATTAACCCTCGTGAAGACATATTCACACAACCATCGATCTCCTAAAAAACGCTCTCTCTCTTTGCATTTGCCACCCTCCCTCAATTAAAAAACCATTGCATCCCCTTTTTCCCTCTTTCCACCGTAGCCGAAACCAAGCGCGTGTGCAATATTCATCGACGCTGGACGTGCAAAAAAAGAGAGTCGGCCTCCCTCGGTTAGGATCTTTGAATATTTTCAAAGCTTGACGCTTAGCCGCGGGGCTATATTTGCGCGACGGAAAGGGACGTGTGAGTATGTATAGAGGTGGAAAGAGAGAGACATGCGCGAGAGCCGCAGGACTAACGGTTGGGGTCAAGGAGACACGCGCGACGTTATTTTGGATTTTTTCTTTTTATGGTGGGTTGGGTGAGCATTTGTCTAGAGATTTATGTATTTTTGTACGTATATATAGGAATATGATGTTAAGATAAAGTAAGAAATTGATGGTGCGAAAGAAAAAATCACGGTTTTGGGGGTTGGACTGAGGAAATTGACCAGAATTGATAAAAAATTACCGTTAAAGAAAAAACAGCAGAAAATTCTTAATAACGAAACAGACCTTGACACAATAATTCACAATTGACCTTTGAATAAAAAAAAATGACATACTCCAAGTACAGTTAAATTAGCTTACCCTATAAAATTATAACTGAACGCAAAACGTTTTCGATTAGAATGAATAATAATTACCATAGGGTTAAAATCACAACTGCAATCTCCTATATACCCATGCCTCTGCAAAAACTTGTCAATTCAAAAACTATTTCTATATACAAGTACATTCCCATACACTCCTTTCTGCATGCGCGCATCTTTTTCTCTCTATCTTTCTCTCTCGTTCAGTGAACGGTTATGATTCAGCGCGATCGTAGTAGCAGCAGCATCAGCCAATTCCCATTATTCCGCGCATCACAGAGAGACGCTCGGAGAAGGGAAAAACTCGCTCGCACGCATCCTTCTTCACTGTAACGAGTCCGCGGTTCGCGGTTTTCTTGCGCAATCGAGAGCAAGAGAGAGAAAGAGAGCCACTTCCGTCATCTTCCGCCTCGCCGCGCTCGATCCTCGCGTAATGGGTCGTCGTTTTCGAGACAAAAAAGAAGAGAGATGAATGAAGGGATATATAACGTGCGCGTGTAAATAGATTTTGTTTGGCGTGTATATATATATATATATATATATGGAGATTGCTGCTTTTAGGAACGATTATATTATTGCGTTTTGAATAAACATGTGTTAAACAGAAGTTTTAACTAGAATCTCAGTTTCAATAACAAATGTATACAAATGAAATCTATGCTTCAAAAATCGTATTGCTCGATTGACTCTTTTTGTTTCAAAATATTCCATTAGTACTGAGCAAACATCAACAAGCAATCCATTACTATTTCCAACAACAACAACAACATCAACAACAACAAAACCTACCCCTACTCCTTGCGTATACATACCACACACTAGAACGGAACACAGCGCAAGCGCTTCAACGAGCAAATTCCCATGAATCGAGTGCCGCCCTGGTATATCATCGCGTTCAAATTGATTTCCTCATTCCCGGGACTGCAAGAGCGGCGAGCGAGCGCGGCTATATATACCGACACCCGCGGCTGCGTCGTCGTCTTCTTTTTTTTGCAGCGGCTCGTTACACCTGGACGAGGAACAAAGAAGTCGCGCGGAACACTATGCGCGGAGATGACTGCGATTTGAGTTTTCCGGTGCTTAGAGGTGGGTTGGTAAAGGGAGAAGATATAATAGGTGGGATGGATCGGGCGTGTGTCGAGTAGCGTTTTTCGTTTGTGTTGTTCGGGGTGCTTGGGTTCAGTGTGAGATGCCGTTTTTTTGTGCTGGTGATTGAGATGCTTATAGGTATTATATAGTATAATGTATAATCGATTTGTGAATCTGAAATGGTTTGGATAATGTCGAACTATGTATTTGTAATAAAAATATTCTATGGAGACGTTCTTTAATTGTCGTTGTTTTTGTATACGAGTACACGCCATATGAAATAAATAACTATATAGAATATGGAACGATTCACTTCAAGGGAGTCTAATAAGGTGATGACATAGACTCGATCTCATGTGTTTTTGGGGCTCCAACTTCACTACGGAATATAGAGAAGTGATCCTTGTTGCTTCCACATACTATATATATACATATATACATATTTATTACTGCGGTCGTGGTTTTTCTACTTTTTCATTAGTTGTATTTTTTGCAGTCAATAAAACGTATTAAACTGTTAACGTTACCAAAAATACACCTCACAACCAAAATCCAACACCTAACCTAAAACATTTCACATCCTCAAACATATATATTCACTCAATAACCCTCACATTGCTTCCCCTCACACCCATATCCAATCTATCCCCATTCAACCAAACCGTTCTCCTCTCTCTCTCTCTCTCTCACCACCACCACCGTAATTCATGCGGCCGTCGCGTCTCTCGATGGGCCCTATATAAGCGGTAGAAAAAAAAGGATCGACGCGGGGAAGGAGTGTGTACTCGCGCTTACGCGCGCGCGCATACGGCATTATGTGGGCTTGCCACTCGCTTGCGCTCGTTACGCGTCGGGCACGCGCACCGTTACAGAAACACGCCCGGTAGCCGTCGATGGACCGAGCAAGAGAGAGAGAGAGAGAGAGAGAGAGAAAGAGCGCGACCTCGTCGGCTAGCGTACAATGCCCCCGAGAGGAACGCGTGCGGTTCCTCTGATACCGCGTCGTGTTGTGGTGGTGGATGGATGGATGGATGCGGATGGAAATTTTGGGAGGGATACGGAGGGTTGAGTGGGTGGGTAATGGAGTGGAAAGTTGTGTATGGGTATAAACGAGGGGTTGCTGTATATGTAAGAAGACATGGTTTTTATTTAATAAGAATTTAGAGTTTGCGTGGTATATATTTTCCTAAAACAGGTGTGACTGTTGTCAGCGTATTTTTTAAGTCGTACATATAAATCGAGAAAATATTAGTACGTAAATATAGTATACACATCGTAGTATAGACACATTCCGGGCACGTTCAGATATACAAGATTCTCAAACCACGGACTATTTTTAAAATTGCTTTTTTTCTATTTTGACAAAACTATTCAAACACGTAATCCCCCTCCATAAAAATACACGTATAAACCCCTTTTCCTTTCAACTCGTCACACTCCATTCCATCATCCGACTATACCTCTAATCCATTCCCCACCCTTTTAGCTCACGCACTCCGCGTTTATTCTAAACCGCCTGCCGTGCGTAAATCTCAAAATCAACAATCGAGCTCGATCGAGGGGAACGACGCACGTGCTCATGCAGCAGATAACATCTTTCTCTCTCTCCCTCTCTCTCTCTTGCACACACGTATACATATATAGACACGGAGGCACGCGCGGCTCGCTCGTTATATCACTGTTATATTGCACGGCCATTATTGTCATTGTCGATGCATTCCAATAGATAACGCAGTTCGTGTGTTGACAGTGCGAATTCTCCTGGATAACGAAAGTTTATATTTATTTATTCGAATGTGTTTTTTTTCGGCTGTGCAGGTTGCTGCGGAATTCTGGAGCAATGGGAAGGATATATAGGAATTGGATTGTTAGATAAGGGTGGAACGTTAATGCTTAGGTGTATGTATATACGAGTGTACTTATACATAGGCGGCAGGCGCTTGATTGGTTATCGCACGCGACGTGTGTTATGAGAATTTGTTCGAGGTAATTTATTCGAATAAGTAGACAATGTTGAACTCGGTTAGTTTTTCACTTTCACTCTTATAAATATAATCCTTATATAGCGCTTAAAGTTACATACTCGCCAGCCATTATGTGTATACGTATATATATATTCTTTGCGAAAAATCAGTAATTATACCGAACAATGATCATCTTTTTTTACCAACCCTGGTTATACCCTAAACTCTCTAAACTATATCCTAACTCTCCTCACGAAACCTCCTCGTAAAAGAATTAACAGCGTATCATTTTTGACGAAATATCGAGCGTTCGCGTAATTCCCTCTCTCTCTCTATATAATAATATATATAATATACTAAACCCCGCAATTAACTCACGCAAAAATTGCGCGGACTTTCACTTGCAATCTTTACGCGCGTGTAAAAGCTAATCGTTAACAAGGTTAAGGCGCGCGCGCGTGCGACCAAATTCGAATTTTCGCTTTCGAGAGACAATTTGCGCGCACGCATGTGTGTGTGAGTTGGGTAACATGCGAGTGCTGGGTAATAATTCACGCACTCTGCCTGAGCTACAGGCGTTTTTACGATGCGAGTGCATGGCTTTCTTCTTCTCGTGGTCCGAAGTTCGCATTCTTTTTTTTTCATTTGAAGTGTGTTTGGAACGAAGAAAACGCAATGCTGGAAGTTGGTGGTATATGTAATTGATGATTTTGCGACAAATAAGCGTTTACTGCTGTACAAGAAATATGCATTATTTTGTGTTTGTTTTTGGGTATGTTACAAAGTTCCCGTTTCATCTTATATTATAAGTAACATAAAACAAACTTTTATTTTCTTTTTTTTTTAATAAAATTTTTTTCTGCTACATAAGCAATACAGTATAAGCTATATATAAATGCATACTTCTCGAACATAAAAAAAGAAATCCGAACCCATAAACTCATCAAATTAAAGAAGGACGCACATACCTCGTTATCGCGACACTATACGCTCCGTAACAAAGAATCTCGCACTGCGCCGCCGAAACAACCGCTAATGGGCTATCAGTTGGGGCTGTGCCCCCTATCCCAAAAAAAGAACCATGCAACCTGCGAACCAGCCGGTTAACAATCGCATCAATCGTTCAGTCGATAAAGGTCGCTCGTTTTCTCTCTCTCTCTCCCTCTTCTCTCCCTTTCCCCCTTTCTCATATGAAGGAACGCAGCAACAAAAGAAGGGGCCTAGACGGTTCTGAAACGTTTACAACGTACACGCGCGGGCGAGACATTTTTATGGGCTCCCATTTTGAAACTCCTTCTTCTTCTCCACCTTGCTTTTCATTCTTTGCCTTTGTTTTTTTCTTTCTTAACGTGTTTGTGTATGTATCTGTAGCTCAAGTACAAGAGGCGGGTCTACAAGATGCTGCACCTCGACGAGAAGCAGCTGAAGGCGATGCACACGCGTACGAATCTGCGCAGGCTGCTCGACTACGTGGCCAACAGCCAGGTAGAGAAAATCGCCAAGATGTGTGGCAAAGGACTTGATCCGAACTTCCACTGTCAGGATACCGGAGGTGAGTTGATATATATTGGTTAAAGTATTTTGGTATAAGGGGATTTACGTGAATGAAAGAAATTTCAAAAAGTAAATTTCTATTAGCAGATGTAACGTGACAAAAACTATGATAAAAATAATTTCATTGCATGAAGAAACACTTGCCATAGATTATCCGTTTTCTTTACGACGAGAAATTTTAACCCAGAAGGCAAATCTTCGTTGACTTCTGTTTTGCTACTATTAAATTTGATTGCGAACCGCTTGAAACGAATTTTTAAAGACAAATATATAAAGAAAAAAAATACCAATTAGAAAGTAAAATCAAACCGTGTACTCTCATCCGACGTAAAAAAGGTAACAGTAATACACCACGGCACAGACTTAATAAATCATTTTTGCTTCGTTTGATTGACGGTTATAAAGACCACTCATCTCGTTCAATTAGCAATCAATTATTCCTATATATAGAGCTAAAATTCATTAAATTTTAAGTATCGATTAAATCTTTTATCCTCCCAACTTAATTGTCCCCAAAGTAAGAGTCCATCACGACTCGTCTCATGGGCGCATATAAAAATTTTGCCTAAAGGCCGACACACACACGCACTAATAACTCCCGACTTAATTAATAACTCTAAAAAGATCATAAAATCCAGCCCACACTTTCCCTCGTTAATCTCTCTTTCTTTTAACTAATATTTCCTCAACGTTTAACCGCACGTTTCCTAAACTAACCTCATACCTTTTTACAAAAAAAACGAACCTATCTATATACCTCAAGCTTTGATATCACCACCTAGCGGTTCACCACTACTACTACTACTACTACTACTACTACGGACTCTCGTGTATAAACCGGGAGAAAAAAAGAGAGAATCGCTCGCCAAAGGGGGGAACTCGTTTCCGATGGGCGTGTGCAAGCGCGCGCGCGTGTGCGAGTCTACGGGGGCCCGTTACTCGCGCCTCTGTGTATACACCGAGTATATATATACATATGTATACACGCGTGCCATATTTCTCCGATCGGGAAAATATATAAGCTTCCTGGTCGCGGGAAAACTCGTCCTTGTGCAGATAAGCCTCGAGCTCCGGCCAAGGTCGCATGATGAGGTGGGGGAGGGGAAAGTTGTGTTGTAAGCACGCGTTCTCCTCTATGTTCACGCGGTATGTTTTGGTTGAGAAGCCAGGCGCGAAATGAAGTGTCGACCGTGTGCGGGGGTATATCGTGTGTATGTAGTGCTTGAGGTCGCGAGTTTAAAGTTGGGATGGATGTACGTCTCGTATATAGTTTTTAATTCGCAAATGACAGATGTGTAAATTATTGATTTGATTTATTTGTGGGGACCAATATTTTTCTTTTTTCTAGACAAGGTTTAAGTCTTTAAGGTGAAATAATTAAAAAAATTACTCAGAATCAAGATAATCCTTTCCAGAAATAAAAAAAAATACTAGTATAGGGGTATCTTCATAATAGGGAATAGAAATAAATCAATTTAAGAACTAAAACATTAAACGAAATAGTTTGATTAATCAATTAAATAAAAAGTATAATATAAAGTCCATTATTAAAAAACGAGAACAATCCATCGAGTTAAGGCCAGCTTAAATGTTGTTTTTGTCAATTAATCGGATATACGCCACAGTTTTTACTAATTCTCTAAACTTTGACAAATGCCCAATAATTGTAAAAGTCATAAATATTAAGATAGTATCAATACACTCATAAGTGCTCATCAAACAAGTTTTCTATCAGACATGACAAGTAATTTGTTTATAATTAATCTTGATTCGATTAAGTATAAACAAACTATACATGTCATATCAAAAAGTGGTAAATGAACTTTTGGTTCAGAATGTTACCCTCTATACGATGGTGTATAAGGATAAAATATATATTTTCCAAACAAGTTATATATGTTCTTTTGCAAGCCCGAATAGCCTTATAACATAGAGATAACAAAACTTCGAAGGAAGCTTCACCAACTAATCCTCCACTTCTTCTATGCCTATACAGAGACGCCGCTGACTCTTGCAACGTCGCTGAAGAAGCCGTCGAAGGTGATAATCGCCCTGGTGAACGGCGGTGCCCTCCTGGACTACCGAACGAAGGAGGGCCTGACGGCGATGCATCGTGCGGTTGAGCGCAACAACCTTGAGGCGGTGAAAACCCTCCTGGAGCTCGGCGCAAGTCCGAACTACAAGGACACCAAGGGCCTGACGCCCCTTTACTACAGCGTCATCTACAAGACCGATCCGATGTTGTGTGAGACTTTGTTGCACGATCACGCAACCATCGGTGCCCAAGATCTGCAGGGCTGGCAGGAGGTCCATCAGGTGAGAAGATTAGATAGTTTTTTTTCTTTGTCAATAGTAGCAATTTTTCGAAATGAAGGCTTTGTAATGTCCCAAGTAATGCGTGATTGAAGTTTAAGCATTTTACATGATTTTCGGGAAATCTTGTTCATGAAATTGATTCAAACTTTAATAAATTGCACATTGCAGAGGTAAATAGAAAGCTTTATTTCGAGCTGGTAGTGTTGATGCAGAAAAACAAATTAAATGGCGATATCGGTATAGTAGGGTTTACACTACTGTTTCACATTCCCTTAAGAGTGGTAATAACGATATTATTGGTGACTGAACGCATCTTGCATACATATTTTATAATATCAATTTGAATTTTAATGTTAAAACAATTATAATAGTTTGACATTAAGGGAGGTGAATGTTGATATGACTTTGCAAAGTTAAAGTATTAAAATAAAATCAATTTTTGGTATAGTTTCGTTGAGTATTTGGTAATAATGTATACTAAATTTGTTAGTAGGCTTCGAACAATCTCAAGTTATATACATATATATTATTTCTCGAAAATTTTTTGATTTTCTTAAAGTCATTTATCTTCCTGATATAAATATTCTGAAACATAAAATACAAGAAAATGCTCCAAATAAATATTTATTGTTCACGTTCTACGACATAATAATGCATAATTCACAATAAACCACTATAAATACTAATTAACGTTCGCGGTCATACCCCTATCATAGTAAATCCAATGTAAATTCACGAGCAACCGCATACAACGAATGTATAAACCTTATATACACAGCCACAAATAACCCAAAAAAGTCAGAGCAATGTTTGGAAGATTAATACAAAACCCTTTATAATTCCTCGACACCCCTTCTGAACCCCATCTAACAACCGACCCAGACTGTAACCAGCCTCGAAACATCACAACTAACCCACCCCCCTCTTATCCTACAGGCCTGTCGTAACAACTTGGTGCAACATCTGGACCATCTACTATTCTACGGTGCAGATATGAACGCGCGTAACGCATCGGGTAACACGCCGTTACACGTATGCGCAGTTAACAACACTGATTCATCGTGTATCAGGCAGTTACTGTTTCGTGGAGCGCAAAAGGATGCGTTGAACTATGCTAATCAGACGCCGTACCAGGTTGCTGTGATAGCTGGTAACATGGAGCTAGCCGATGTCATCAAGAATTACATGCCTGATGAAGTTGGTGAGTTTACCCGTTGGCGAATTCTTATAACGAAAGTCTCAACGATATATTATATTGCCTGGTTGCTTGTTTGCTCGTGAACGGCTTTGGTTTGGGTTCTTTTTTTTTGTTACTTCATCTGTCTTACTCATCACAGTGTAGATATTTTGTTGTTTCGTAGATTTTGTGTATGTGTGTAGTAGTGCGTCTTATTGTTTGGAGAGTATATAAAGATTGTGGGACAGTGGACGGAAACCAGTCGAGCAGGACCAGTTGGTTAAGGACGGAGCAGGCAGAGGATAAACGCGAGTGATCGTTAACTTTTGCGGTTCTCTCTTGTTCTTAATACGTTGGTCATTAAGAAATTTGATAAAATTTAATAATAGTATTTCGTTAAGAGGTTTTAATTTATCGAGCTTTTTTCTGCATATTATATCGTCGAATCGCAAAAAACATTGAATGCAATAATATTCTATAGATAAGATTATCATTATCTCAAGTGTTTATAAAATATAAAAAAATCTTCCCATTAATTACACAGAATAGTACTTATACGCTAGTACTACAATCATGATTCATTTACCTATATATACATAATCACCGCTTTGTTGGTAAATCATCGAGACTTCTTATACGCCGTCCTCGTAAACCCGAAAATGTACCATCATTGAATAACCATCGTTTCCCAAACTCACCTCGCTACATATAATTCTTCCACTTTCCCATAAACCAACCAGACGAAATTCGAAAGTCCTCTTCTCTTCCCTACCTCGTAAATCATCGACGAATTAAGTCCACTCTCCTAATTACTTTATGCCTACGAAATTTTCGCGGCTGATTTACTACGGGCAATTGTTATACGCACGCGGGAAACGCGGAAACGCGCGCATGCATGCACGCAATGCAAAATGAGCGTTTTCGCGCGAGCGAGTACTTACGTTCATTGAATGATTTATTTCAGTCGGCGCTGCTGAAAATTGCTTATAAAATGTCTATACATGAATATTTATGTGAAGCGATGTCTATATATATATATATATATATATATAGACACGTATTTTGTTATATTATGTCGATGGACCAAGCTGCTCGCGGTACGCTTTTGTCATAGTGACGCGTTGGGCCCTGATTATTTGATCGTATATAAATTTTAATTGTCATTTAATCAAGCTATTATCAATTCATAAACATATATGTATGTGTGAGAATGGATAAAATTCGCGTGATATTTTTAAAATTCGTTAATCAAACATATAATCTACATTAAGAAATTATAGAAAAAGGATTTATTGTATAATTACCGCACACCTTATCGTTAGTTCTTATCTGCGTCTGCATCACCTGTGATAAAAGCTTATTTAATCAATAGAACAACTGATACACACAATTCATCAGCAATGCAAACATAATTATCTTATTTTTAAATAATTTACACGTACCTGACCCAGTAAAACAATTCCACGCAAAATTCCATCAAATTCCACCCTATATAACGGACCCTTACCAAACAACGGCATTCCAAGAATCTTTTTCCCCCTAGGGGGTTCCCCCTACACTTCCAATACAGAAAAAACGGAAAAAATCTCGGCAAAGACGGAAGTACGGGTATGTATCCACAGGGTCGATCGAGCGCATCGTAAGAGAGAGAGAGAGAGAGAAAGAGAAAGAGAGAATCTAAAAGTCTCCGATCAATCGCGTGGGCGGCCTGCCTGCCTCACTCTGCACGATACATACATACATCCTCTCCTTCGATCGCATGATCCGCGCGCATATATACCTTTTATATAGACACACGCAGCATACCAGATTAGATGCTCGTTAGGATTTCCGATGCATATATATATACGCGTATATGCGCTCTCCTCTCTCTTTCTCTCTTTCTCTTGCATCTCTAGCGCGCACGTACGTGTATACAGTTAGCGCTCGTGAAAGAGAGAAAGCAGTTATGCGCCTACAACGACGACGACGACGACGACGACGACGACGACGAAGCTTGACTTTGACGGAGTATATCTACCTACGGACACTGTACGTACGTGCGTGTATATATATGTGTGTAAGTCAATCACTCTCTATCTATCTTTCTCTTTCTATGTCTCTGTGTGTTCATACATATATACTATATATCTTACTATATATACTTTTACATATATATATATATATATATATATAAATATCTTTGTATGCGTGTGTGTGTGTGTGTGTGATGGGGGAGGAGAAGACAGGCGCGGAAAAGCGCGCGCGGCCTGGTGGTGATGGTCGCGTGTGTGCGCACGCGTTATGTATAGCAAAAGCCCTCGCGTCTTCGGGATAATCTATCTGTTGCCCGATGCCAGGGCGCGTCTCGGGTGGGAGACGGAGGGGCCAGCTTTCAGTCAATTTATCGTTCGATCAATTTTACGATTACCCTCGATCTTTTTCTAAGCCGTTGGTAAGTGCATTAACGGTTTGCAGTTTATTTTGATATCGTAAAGCGGTAGTCGATCATTCGTTTATATGTATATGTGGGTTTTTATGTGTCTTGATGCTGTGCTTTCTTGTCACGCAGTGGGTATCGCTCAGCTGTAACAGCATTATGTATATTGTAAGTAATTTCAATGGTAATTTTTATAAGGGGTTGTAAATATTATTCATACATTAAAATCATATAGTTGTATGTATTTTAAATCAAAATCATGTATTTTTCATTTCATTTATCATTATGTCCCAAGTGAATGTAAAGTTTGTATTATGATATTTCTATTAATAGAATAACAAAACAAAAAAAAAATGTAAAAATTGTTTCAAAGCGATATTATTGACTGAAAGTTGTCGACCTGCTGCATCAAAATAATTCTGTCCTTCTCACGTCCTTTAATTATATAGTAATACTTACATATCTTTTTATATTATTAACTATATAACTAATAATATGATATTATGAGTCCTTTGTCTTGAATCTATATCAATAAGCGTTGTAAACATATGTAATTTAGCCAGTAGAGTATAGTATTTTGTGATATATCAATTGCAGATTGCATTTATGTCGGAAGTCCAATCGTAAAAGTTTGTATAAAATTGTGTACTTTAAACTAAAATATGTTTATTCATAAATATTTTCACTATTTTTAATAAGTCATTATTATGATGAAAATATAGGTTTTGAACATAATCGTAAAATAATTGTAATTTCATTTTTAAAAGGAAATAATTATATCTAATAATTATTGTGTTGCTATTCGAAACATTGAAGGTATATTATTATATAAAATTGTATAGTACATGATTATTGTACATCGATATAAGCAAATTCTTGTTTTAACTGAAAAAAATTCGATTATTCTAATAGAATATTAATTTTTTTCTAACCGTAGTGAAAGTGCAATGATAAAGCCATTCAAACTAAAATATATGCTAAAAAAATATTTATTTTATGGTAAAAATATGAAGAAATATTTATTGTAATTGGACGTTCGACAATAGATCGTATCGAAGAACTATGTGCACAATCAATCTGTATTATTGTACTTAAATATGTATCTCGTATCTGTACTTGATTATGTTGTAAATTCTACAAACATCGAACGAATACGAAAGAGAAAAATACAGAGAATCGAAAGAAAACAACAAACGAAACGCACGAACGAATAACGACATACCTGAAGATCTCGAAGCGACGTGTTGCTTCAACTTTATCGGACTCATCTGTAACGCATCAGTACGAACGAGAACTGAAAACACGGAAATGAGAGATAACCACGTAACAAACGCACGAAAGGACAACTAGAATGATTACAACGACAGGAACGAACGATTGATTGATTTGATTTGATTGGATGTGCTTTCAACGCTTTGTAATTAAAGAAACACGTATATATAATATACTGTTTGGTATAAAAGTCGTGGGCAATATGAAAGGGTTATTCTTTAATTCTATTTTTTTATGAGGATTGAAATCAATTAAAATCCAGTTTTATTAATTATATTGCGAGAAAATCAATTTTATCATCAAAATATTGATGGAATGTATATGTTGATAATAACAATATAGACCATTTCAAAAATAGTTACAATTAAATGGTTACATTTTTTGTATATTATTGGAATTTGTAAAAGAAATATTTTAATAACTTTTTTTATCAATTATATTGCATTTTATTTTTTACTTAAATTAATTTCAAAATAGCTTATACTATAAAATTTACTGTTGAAAAATTGATAAAATAAAGACACGTTCAATAAAAGAAATATAAGCCTCAATATTTAAAAGATTACCCATGTGTACTGTTAATAATGATGAATTGTGTCTGTCTCGAAGTATATTGTACCCTTGCAATATTGCGTCTCGAAGTGCAAGCTTGTAAAATATAATTTCACTAACACGGCTTTTTCTCTTTGTACTTATATCGTATAAGCACACCAAGGTCTTGAAAACTTTGCTAATTTAAAATAAGAGTGATTTTTTTGGTTTCTGCTAGCGTGTCGGTTTGAGAGTGGACGAGATTTATTGCACGTTTGGGTTTTGTCGGTTGTACAAGATTTAGAGAATGATTGAATAATTTACATTATTCATCATCTTAATGTAAAAATATAAGGTTATTAGCCATTTGTCAAACTATAAAAAATGCAAGTATACAAAGAATTGCTCGTTTATGAAACGAAATATAGTATTACTACGGATTACAACTTTAATAAAAGCATGTTAATATTGACGGTTAATCTAACAATGATTTTTTCAAACTTTTTAACCGTCGACTTTATGAATTTTCTACAATATTAAAAGTTTATACACTTAATTAGTATTGAGAAACTAATGAATAACTGAGGAAAACGAACCATAACCTGTAAAAAAAAAGCTAACAATCCAGTTAACCAACGAAAAAAAAACAAAATTCAACGACGAAATCTAATCATAACAAAGATAACAAAGAATGACGTGAACGAAAACACCCGATCCACTGGGTGGCTGCCACATTACAGTGCCGTTCAAGGGTCCGCCCCGCTACAATCCAAAGCGTCGCTCAGTGGCCTTCGGCGGCCTCTCGACGAGTTGTTCAGCTGGCAACCTTGGCACCCTGACCAGGCTACCGTCCACCATCGACTACCACCAACCTTTGACGCCGTCCTCACCCGTTGGCATGTCGACCTCGTTGATATCGTCGGCCTCAATGGGCAGTTCATCAGCTTCGACGTCGTCTGGCTCAGCGAGCAACACCCTAACACGCGAGCATTATGGCTCGAGTAATCCCAGTCGCGTCGTCTCCTCGGCTGACGCTTACCTTGCCTCCGGCAGTCTTGGCCGGGGGATGTCCACGTCGACGACGACCACACCCACAGCATCTGAGCAGCAACAGCAGCAACAACAACAACAACAACAGCAGCAGCAGCATTGCGGGACGATGCCAAGGGCAGAATCGCACCACGGGTGCCTCAGTAGAGTGCCGTCCATTGAGCAGCAGAAACAACACGGGAGTGGGAGTAATAGTAATAGTAGTAATGCTGCAGCGACGAACGCGTCAAATACGAGTACCATCCATAGAAATCCGTCCGAACAGCACCAGAGATTGTCCTCGGAGTATCAAAGCCCCGCGCAGCTCAGGGAACTCGCCGCGAGGTAAGCATAAACTGTCTTTGCCGTGGCGAGATATCAAGGGCCGTTTGTTTTTGTTTGTGTTTTTTGAAAATTTGGATGAATCTGTTTTACCGACGGATCGTAACACAGGTTGTTGCTGCGTTTTTACCGATGGTCGGTAAAAGATTGTCTAAGTAATCAGGCGCTTGTTATCTCGCCATTTCGCGACGGTGCAAAATTCTGCTCCTTCTTTCCTTTCAGCTCATTTTCTTTACTGTCATCTTATTATTTGATATTTTCATAACTGCATCTACATTTCTCATCTAAGGTTTCATTTTAATTGTGAGTTATGCGATGTGTATTAAGTATCATATTTTAATTTAAAACGTTTTTCATATTTCACTTTTAATATTTCATCGTTTTTCTCATTGATAAGCAAACATCGTACACTCATTCAATAAAATGAACAACGGCGCATTGAAAAAGTTTTTGGTATACTTAACTTCTGATATTTAAAAACTTTTTCTTGCAACAATAATTGGTGTTTGAATAAGAAGTTTATGTAGTGACATAATTTTAAATTGGTAAACATTTCGTTCTAAAGTTATTTTTATCAGTGCTGTATTATTTTTTGTGCTTTTTTTTTTAAATTTTAACAAAACATTTGAATATTGTTAAGTAAGTTTGTTGTTTCACTAAAATTATATTTCATCTCAAAATTTAATTTCTGTTCAAATTGGTAACACATTTATACTTTTACAGAATTCAACAAAATCCATAACATCAATTATAAAATCATTATCATCATCATAATCATTCTACTCACCTTCATTACCAAACATACACTCCAAACAAACTCCCCCTATTCCC
The DNA here is from genome assembly GCA_035583055.1 of Torymus tubicola. Taxonomy (NCBI): domain Eukaryota; kingdom Metazoa; phylum Arthropoda; class Insecta; order Hymenoptera; family Torymidae; genus Torymus; species Torymus tubicola. Next base: position 1,056,886 of record JAWWEQ010000027.1, read on the forward strand.
CCATATCCTCTCTTCAACTCCATCTCCCACTCCAAATAACTGCGATCGCGGTTGCAAAGACAATTTACGCCTACCTCTATCTAACAGCAATTTTCCCCCCGAAATTCGGTCTCGAACTACACCAGTGTCGAGACCGATTTTCCCAAAAAAGCAAAAAAAGGATAAAGATACAGAAATAAATGAAATGCGTGCGCGCAATTTAAAGATTGCCGAGTGGCGATCACTATCAGACGAGGCTGCAGGAGCACCGACTTGAGCTCCAGCACCGGCTCGTCGACGGTGGCGTCGGTGGCCTGAGGCCTCTCGAGATGCCGCCCTCGCCGTCGCCGAGCAGCCGGAGCCTGGCGCCCTTCAGTTCCGCAAGCTCCAGTCTCAGCGAGGGTAGTAACCAACCGTCCGGCGAAGATTCAGCCAGCATTGTTACAGGTATATATATCAAGACACACACACACATTCTCACTGTCTAGTTCCACTTTTTACCTCTGTTTCTTTCAACTTTTTCCCTCAATGAATTTCTTTATTTCCTTCATTTCTTTTTATTTCTTAGCATAGGTTTGAATTAAACGAGATCATTTAAGAATAAACTTGGCAACAGTCGTTACTGAACAATAAATTGCTCGAGATAAAAGTTGTACTTTTATAACGTATTTTGTATGAAAATAAAGATATTCTTTTTTAGAAAAAAATATTTATATACCGTTGAAAATGCGGAAAATCCTTTTGAATTATGCATATCTGAAATAAGCTACTTTGTTATTATTCGAAATATTGCGTTATTAATCGTTGTAATAAAATAAGTCTTCCATATTCATTAATTAGCATATAGGGGTGACTGGGGTAAAACCGCACACTGGGGTAAAACCGGAAATCTCAATTTCTCGGTTACTACTAGAGCCATCTACATAAAACACATAGTATCCCATTAAGAATATTCCTATTACCATTTTTTATGTGATCAGCATGTTAAGAATAGCCTCATGATGACTTCAGAAGAGATCAAAGATTTCTTAGCTTTCAAGATTATGTTCCCCGCAACAATCATTGTGCGCATAATCTTTTTGCAAGCAACATATTCTTTTCGCGAATATATAACCTTATTGATTACATCGTAACCAAGAGATATAAGTATAAATTTGGTATTCACTTTAACTTATGATTGTAAAAAATGAGTAATAATTTTTTTTCAAAATTTGGGGTAAAACCGGATACTGAAGGTTGAAATAAAACCGGATATGTTATTTTTAATATAACACTAAAATTGAACAACAATATACTTTCAATGCAGTGTTTATGCACCATCCATATAAAATTTATTTATTTTTTGGCATAAAAAGACGTTAATATATTAAAAAATCTTTTTGCAATGCTGATCCAATGAAAATTGATTTCTTTCCAAAATCAGATTTTTTTGATAAAAAAAAAAGAAGATTTAAAAAAGGCTTGCTACTTCAATACTGACCCGCATATAAATTTTAGTAGATAGATGAAGTAAAAGCGCAAAAAATAAATTAATTTTCTAAAGAATAAAGAGTATCCGGTTTTACCCCGATAATTTTTTCATTGGAGTAAAATCGGATACTCTCGTTCTTTATGTAATAAAGTTTTTTACAAATATTCTTTTAACTAACCAAATTAATTTTCAGTTACGTAAAAGTAAACTAGACACAATTCTAATATTGAATATTGTTATTATTTTTTTATCTATTTCTTAATAAACAATTTCCAAAAAGTATATGGGGATTTTACCCCAATCTCCCCTAAATGAAAATTGTTTAAGTCAAGTTTTTCAAATCAGAATATTTGCTTTATATTTAAAATGTTTTTTTTTTATTTATAAAACGGAATATCAATACTACTGTATCATACAAATATATACGAAAGAGTTTCTCTCTACATTTTACTTTGTCATTAACTTTTTATTTTTTCATTTTCCATCTTTCTTTCTCTCTCTCACTACCCATCTCACTATTTATCTCACGCATTTTCTCCTTCTCTCTCTCTCTCTCTCTTCTTTCTTTTCTTTTCTTTCTCCTCCTATCTCTCTTATCCGAAAAGTCGACAGTCCATCCGGAACAGTCCGGAAGAGGAAGAGTCTGACGTCTCGTACGTATATTGCGACGTATATACGTGTGATATCACCACCAGGAACATCTCTCGTGCATTAATGCGCGCGCGAGAGAGTCGATTCTTATCGTCTCTGGAGGTAGTGATTTTGTCTTACGTGTAAAATGAGGAATGTACTTTATATACTATTTTTGCAGCGCCAATGGAACATTTATTATTATTATTATTATTATTATTATTATTATTCATTGTTCAGCTTTTTTATATAATGAAAGATTATGACGAAACAACTTGTTTGATTTAGATTATATTTTTACCATTACTTTGCACTAGATATATATTTTTTGATTATGGGAATCATACATATTATATATATATATATTTTTACTTTGTTAGAGTCTTGGTTTTTTTATATAATATATATCTAGCTTTTATAAGTGTAATGTTTTTTATGAATTGATGATCATCATAGATGTCATGGTTTATTTATACTAGATCTAGAAACATATATCTCATGAACTTCTCATATCACAATTTTTATTCATATATATACTCACATATACTTATATAATCATTATCATCATGCAATAGTCATGTTCATTTATTTGTTATAGAATGTTTCATATATATATATGAAAAGTCCTAGACATGTCATTCAACTTTTGGCTATATCAAGTGTCTTCACATAGTGATACTATTTGTAATGTTACTAATATTAATTAGTGTAATATTTTTTTGTGTATTCAAAAACACTGACAAAGCCATTATTAATCTTTTTTTTTGTCCACCTCTTTTACATCTTAAAAGACAGTCACAACTAATAATCTATCTCATATAAAAAAATGAATTACGCATGTGATTAAAACACTGTTGAATAATAATTAAACTGTTTGCTTTAAATATATATCTCAATTACTACACAATCTATATATTTTTCCAATACATATTACATTATTTATATATAACTCTTTAAAGCTGAAGGTACAGTAACCACAATACGAAAAAGTCCCTCTATCTATATATGTACATTTTATCTTCTCGGTACTCAGTACCACATCTATACACCTACACACATTTCGCAACAAAGCTTGCCGACTCTCTCTCTCTTTCTCTCAGATAAAAAAGGTATTAGCCGATCGATCGAGTCGGATTAAAAATAAGAGAGCTCGCGCGCGCGTGAAATAAAATAAAAAATAAGCATGTGTATATATGTGCTTCTCGAGTCAATCGCTTATCGATCAGCTTCGCGTTCTCGTGCGGCAAATGAGCGTTAATGCACAACTCGATAAGTCGCCCAATGCTTCGGCACTCTATATACTCTCGCAAGTATATGCAGTGCAAATATAGCCAAGTCCTCGGGTAATCTTGAAATACACATCCGCGCGCGTATGTGTCCCGTATATCATCCAACGTGTAAACGCGCGTGGAAAAATAACGCGTATGTGTCAGTTGCTCGTACGCGCGCGTTGAGAGCGAACGTATAAGTTTGCGCGAGTGAGAAAAGTGATAACGTGGTTTTTGAAATCTTTTGATGAACGACGACGACGACAACGATGAGTCAGTTTGTCACTGCTGTTCGTGAATACCTGTTCAATTGACTTTTCTGCGTTGAGTAAACGTGCGTGTATATGTGTTGATATACGTAGAGAGAAAGAGAGAGAGAGAGAGAGAGAGAGAGAGAATGCGCGCTCACGCACGCGCTTTGGTCTCTTATCAGTTGATGCTATAAATTTTCGGCTGATTATCTCAGTGATAAAAATACCGTTTGCTATATATTTCTTATAATTCCCTTTGTTTCTATCTAAAATCGTAAAATAGTATATCATTTTTCTCTATGTATTATTTTCTAAATATAATCCAATCCGCCAAAGTGTAACTATTACTCAAGCCTGGCCGTATATTATCACGCGTCTTCTAATTACCCTATACCAAACATTCTCGAAACGGTAACATCAAACCTATCCCTGAGTCAAAAATAAAGCTTCTCAACGTGAGAACGAGCGCGAATTCTTTAACCAACCACCGCGTATACATAATATTATAGTCTTCGCACTATACACCTAATCTACCTATCTACCTCTTCACCTCTCTCTCTTACTCATTCTCTCTCCCACTCTTTCTCTCTCGCCCGTGAGCGCAGCTTCTCTCACTCTCTGTTATCAGTCGGGTATAATACAGCTTACAAGCGTATGCGCGCGCGCGCGCAAGAGAGAGAGAGAGAGAGAGAGAGAAAGGCATGGAGACGAGACGGAGTAGTGTTCTGACGTCGCCGTGGTACGCCGCGTCTGTTACAGACAAGAGCCTCGGCGATACAGCTTCGGACGTCATCAGTGACAGTTCGGGCGTTGGTACGTCCCAATCGGATACGACTAACAATTCACTCTCGATACCTGGTACAACAGTTGTCTGCATCGAAGGTTATAACAGCGGGATACCTGGGCATCTCGCTATCAACCAGGGTGATATACTCGAAGGTCAGTTGCTGTGTATATGTGGAGGGTTTGTTGTTATTATTATTACAGGGAGGAATTATTGATTTTTAATTAAGGGATAACGTATGGATGTTTTGAATTAGTGACCCAGTTTTAAAGAGTGTATAATAAGGTGAGGAGGGAATATATGTTATCTTTTGAGATACACGATGATAGAAAAAATATACTTGACTGCGGTGTCAGGTGAAAAAAATATTTTCTCTGTTTCCGAGAATGGTAATCTTATCGTTTTTTCTTGGTTATAGAAATTGTTATAGGTTTGTTCGCATTGTTGTGAGTGTAAATAATCGGCAATAATGTAAATAAGTAGCGTAATATTGTTAAGGGGGAAGTATTTATCTACGTTCGGATGCACCGTGTAATTGTGAAGTTAACTTTTTTCTACTTTTGAATATAAATTAAATGATTAAAAATAAATGTTAGAAGTGCGATGTTGAGGAAATGAAGAGCATAAAACGCAAGTATACTTGTATGTATAAGCAACTGAATTGGCTAGCTTAAACTTGACCCGGATTTTTAATCAGCAACTTAAAGCCATAATAAATATTTCCGTCCTCAATTCTTTCGAGCTTTAGCCATCACAACTGATTCTATCGTCATATATTGGAAATACCTACCTCCTAAAAGGAAATAATTTATGTAGCTTGATAAAATAGCGTACAAAGTATCTACAACTACTTTGCACATAAATGAATTTATTCTAGAGTATACAAATTTTTAACATAATAATAAATATTTAAATAATATGTTTAAAGAAATATTTTATGAACTTGCTGCTTTTAAACTGACAAAGATTTATTATGATTACGCGTTAAAAATTTTAGTATTGTGAACACATTTGAAAGACAGTAAATAAATTACAAGAATATTAATTATTTAACTTTTAATTTTCAAATTCTAAATAAAATTTGATATTTTGTACTAATGAAATATAAAAAAAAATGTTTTTCTGGAAGTTTATCTTGTTTTTTGTCGGACGTGTAGACTGAATCATATAATTTTATAATATCGCAGTCCTTACTCTAAAAATTGTCTTATTTTTATAGCAGTACTACTGAATTTCCAACGAAGTTAACAAAATTTTTTTAATTCTTTGTTCACTGATAATATCAAGCACTACAGTTACCTTCTATCGAATTCATTTTGAATTAACCAAAAACAATTTTCCTTCTTCAAGAATTATGCAAATAGAATTTTATCTCCTTCGAAATATACTTAATAACTGAAAATTTTGATTTGATGTTACTCGAAAAAAATGAAATCAAAATGAATTCTGTAGCCGATACCACTATTAATACCGCTATGAAATAATCCGAAAAGTTTTGTCGATTTTGCTGTGAAGATGTCTTAAAATTTTAGAGTAAAGGATTCGTTAATGTTATGTGGATGTTAATTTGCTAAGGCACATTGGAATACATACACGAAGCACTTTTATATTTTATCGATTTGTATAAAAATCTATCAAACCGATAACTTTTTGTAAATCTTTTGTCTATTCCAGAAAACCATTCTAAATTATGCCTTATTCACAAAATCATTTCACATAAAAGTAGATATATGTGTAAAAATCCTAGAATTAACCTAATCCCATGAGCCAGTTGGTTAAAAAAAATTTTATTACTAATCCAGATGCCCTATGTAAATCGACATTTTAACATCCCCTATAAGCCTTCATCTCTCTTCCCACAGTAACGGGCGCAACGGACTGCGGCCTGCTGGAAGGCGTGCTTCGAGGCCAGGGTACAGGTCTCTTCCCAGCCCATTGTGTCCAGGAGGTCAGGCTGCGTCACACAAGCATACCAATTGGCCCACAGGCGGTGGCACGCGAAGCCGCCGCCGTGGCAGCCGTGGCAGCAGCAGCGGCCGCCGGACGCGGCCGTGTGCTCGGACGCCGGGAGTCGCAGCACAAGTACTTTGCCACTGCTCCTAGATTAAAGAAACCGTGAGATTTTATGCCGAGAGAACAAGGCCATATATTGATTGATTGATTGAACTTATTGATTAATATTAAATATTAATATATACATGCAGATGTTGCGTGCTATAGGGAGCAAGAAATTCTGTGCTCCGCGCTTGGATTGAGCTGATTAAAAAGTGTGGTGTTCTGTGATTTTTTTTTGTTTTTTGTTGGTGGCTAGATTGTTGAAGTGTCGTCGGCTTGGGAGGAGTGTGTTATTGGGATTGTTGTGTAGTGGTTGGTAGATTGTTGTTTTTTTTTGTTTTAGTGGGTAAGAACGGATTGAGATTGAATGTTTCAAGTTGAATGTTTGACATTTTATTGCTTTTTTTGTCGAGATCATGGTGAAAAACGTTTTTTGTTAAAAGCTGCTGCAATTGTTTCAACTTTAAGATATAATTGAATTTGTGAATACTGTAAACACATGGTTATTTTTAACTTTCACTAATTTTTATGAAAATTTAAGTATCTATATTATAAAGCTGAAACAAATTGTAACTATTTAATGTGAAAAAACTTTTCTTTGCAAATTTTATGAGATCGCTTCAGAACAAGGAAGGGAGTTTTACGTTTTGAGTCGACGACACCGATACATAGCTGGAGGCATTTTTCTGTAGATCGTCGAGCATGTACATTATACCATTCGTTGTCCTATTATATTTTAAGGCTCGATTTAGCAAATCTAAATAGAGAATAAAAATATAAAAAGATTAAAACAGTGGTGTAGAATAATTGAGTACAACTAAAAAGCAAATTATTTATTTAATATTTTTTTTATTTGCTTAAAAACTTTTAGTAGATAAATAATGATTGGTTATAATTTTGCCCGACAACGTACAAGTATTAGAGTTGTATATTAGAAAGAAAATTTGTTATTATTTATATGGCATTGTTTGCTAAGATAACGGCTATAGCTTCGTGTAATTGCGTTATTTTGCTTCGCCTTATATAGTATAGACATATTAAATATCATTCAGACGGGGATATTTATATTAGTTACAGTAAAAGTTCAATTCAATAGGTATATGATATCTGCTTGTAGTAAACTTATTAGTTTTCATTTAATAGAAAAGACAGCACTAATAAGTAAGGTATATGTATTGGTTTCGATCAGTTTTAATTATATCCTCATGAATTTAGGAAATATAATAAAACTAAATAAACAATTAATTAAAGTAAAAATCGTAAAGAAAAATATGAACAGCTGAGCTAAGAACTGACTATACGCAATACATCTGCTTTACGAAAGAAAATTTTTAAAATTATGACTGTCTAAAAAACAAAGCCATATTCCCGTCTGAACAATTATTCGCAACGAGAACATGCTAACCCAGCGCAGTTTCCAATCGTTCGATCCCAGGATAACGTCGGAGCCGCGCACGGTCGTATTGCACCGTTCGCGCAAAGGCTTCGGTTTTGTGCTACGCGGTGCCAAGTCGACGACGAACCTCACGGAGATGACGCTCTCGGCAAGGTACCCAGCGCTCCAATACCTCGACGACGTGGACGAAGGTGGCGTTGCCGATCTTGCTGGTCTACGTAAAGGCGATTTCCTCATACGGGTACGTTACGTGTATACTTTGAGAGTACATGTAGGGTAATTGATAAATTAATCTAGTAATTTATTTATTTTTGGTGTACAGATTCAGTAAGTACATAGGTTGAATGTAGTTAATTAAAAGCCATTAGGTTTAAATCGATTCTATTACGGTGGCTTCGATGTACAGTTTGGAGTTCCGTATTTTATGTATATACTCATTTTATGTTATTATCTTATAATTTATTCGTATATTCATCAGTAATAAAAAAATAATATCAATGATATGTTAAAATTTGTTAATTTTTTATTATAAACCAATGTTCATCATAAATGTAAACTCATATCAGTAGAAACAAACGAAATTAACACAAGAAGTTAATAATAAAATGAACTCCCTCTTTTCGACAGATAAACGACGAGGACGTAACGACAGCGCTACACGAGCACGTGGTCGACCTGATTCGCAAGTCAGGCGAGTTGGTGCGCATGACAGTGGTATCGCCTGTCCTGAGTCTTCCGAATTCCCAATCAGCAGCCGCGCTGCCCACTAGTCAGCCGATACAGCGGCAGTACGCGACGCTGCCACGTAAGGCTACGAACAATGTAGCCATGGGTGGTACATTGGGACGATCGCCGGCACCGATGCCACCACGTCGCGATCCAAAGACAACATTGAGTGTAGGACGTGCCAGGGCGAGGTCCATGGTTGCTGGCCTCGGTAATGTGTTGTTGTTATTTTTTTTATCTAAATGTTTGGCTTTAGGCTAGTGGCGGTGACAGTTAGATCTTCGTGTTAGTGCTGTACTAGTTCTTACTATGTGCACCATTATCGATTGAAAAAATTATTATTTTTCTTTAATTCTTTTTAAAAGAGAGATACATACAGTCCGTCACCTTTTAACATAGACAGCTGAGTATCTCAAAAAGTTGTAATCTAATTAAAAATGTTTCAAATAGGACTAACGGGACATTAAGGGTTTGATTCATCCGTGTCCTTTGTTTTGATTTCAATGTTCATTTTCAAGGTCGTTTCGAGATCAACATATCTTTTTTCAATGGGAACCGATATTTTTTATTCCTCAATCAGAATGAGCAAGTTTCCATAAAAAAAACGGAAGTAAGATATACAGTTGTCCAAGTTAAAATGCGACAGTTTGTATAATGATCTAAAGAGATTTAGTACCTTTTTGTTTTAAACAACTAATAAATAAGCTCTGATTTTAACATTCAATAATTAACTATCAATATCCAGAGAATATTTCAGTTCTTCCGCTACTTCTGTGTTAGCTTATCAATAGAAGTAAAAATCGTCATTGCTATAAATCTTTCTTTTAAAGACCCGCGCGCATTAAAAAAAGACGTACACCTCTTATAAAATGCAGATAAAAAACCCCTATTAAAAATCACAAATACCCCGACAATACAACAACCCATATCTTAGAAGGTGGCGGCGACAAAGATGACCGGGACGAGACGACACCAGGCGGTGGTTGCGCCAAGTCCAACAGTTCGGAATCGCTACATCAGCCTCAAACACCTTCAGCAACAAAGACCACCGGCGCGACGAATAACGCAACTGGCCAAGGTTCACAACCACGAACGGCGAGTATACGCTCGCGACCTACTTCCAGTAGAATCACAGCTGCTGAACTCGAGGTAGGTACTGGACGTAATGATATAGTGGTTGTTGCACTTGGAAAATGAAGCAGGATATATATCTATATGATAGATGTGATCGAAAGCGATTTATATTTAGAGCACGTGTATAGTGGATATCGTGAGCGTAGAGAACACGAAAGAGGATATAAGCTCGTTATATATAGTGTTTTATATATATAATTTTATTTGTCATTTTTTTGTTCAATATTGGTTGTTAATGTGTAAGTACCGGCATCCATCCTCCATGCATGAGATGCACGATGAAACGCACTCAGAGAGTATGATGTTTAAGGGGAGTAGAGATAAAATAATGTAAAGGGTTTATGATATGTTGTAACGTGAGTTAAATTTTTTTAAATTGAGTTTTTATTTTTACTCTGACCGTGAGGTCCTTTTTAGTGTAGCGTTAAAATTGTAAGTTTTAGATCGATTGTTTTATTATTCGTGGCGGTATCAAAATAAACTTTTTAACACAGTGTGCGCAAAACACTGCTTCTCATGTTTATTTTCAGTGCGCAAAGCAATAGATTTACACACTCAGATCGGAGCGTGCGCAAGCTCGCTACGCTCGGGGGAGAAAATCGACTCGTATCTCTTATTACATTGCCCTTTTTATGTTAGTTTGTATTTTAATAAATTTGCAGTGTTTTGCGCACTTCTGTCAAAAAACAGTATACGCAACACGTGCGCACTAGTTGCGTAATATACTGTTTTAGATTCAGAAAGACACGAAAAGAAAAAAGTCTTAGTCCATTAGAAGAATGTAATTTGACTTTTTAATTTATAAATATCTTGAAATATACATCGAAGAACTATTTAATAAAGTTAATTCTTTTTGTTGGATAAACTAAAAATTAATATAACTATAAAATAAAAATATTATCAAATTTCATTAATTAACTTCATAGTAATCGGTGTTCATATTACATTGACATTCAATTCACTGATTTAACTTTCATATCTGTACAACTTCCACTTATACATAATAATATAGTGGGTAGCATTTAATACAATCCGGCTTGTAAAAAAAACGCTTCCCCTCAAACCTTTGTTGCGACCAACATAACTCAACAACACCATACTCACACATAACAAAAAAATAGAAAATATTCGCATCAACCATCCCCATATAAGAAATCCACAAAATCAGCCCATTAGTACTAAAAAAATAACAACAACAACAGCGACAACAAGAACAATCGACACTCTGAGTGCGTGAATGCGAACGGCTTGAGCATCGCCCGGTCTCTCTTCTCTCTTTCCAGGAACTATTTCAGCGTCAACGTGGCAGTGCACCTCCACACTCGTACTACTGTGGCACAATGCGTTCGTACTCGAGTTCACATTACGGTTCAACCATGCAGATGTACAGCAGCAGTATGACTATTGGGCCTGGTCATTATGGCACGATGGGTCCGACTAAATCACATCCGGCGTCGCCGGCCAAAGCGACGGGACGGGTGTACGCAAGTGTCGCCGAGATGAAGCGCAAGGGCAAAGTAAGGCCTGCTGGAGCAAGATTATCGTGGTGGTGGTGGTGCTGGTGGTGGGAGGGAGGGATTTAGGGTCATGTGGGTGAAGGGCTTTACAAAAGGACTCGAGATGTAGTTTTGGAGTAAAAATAAAAAAAAATATGGCTCGTATATTTCGGTGAAAAGGATGTAGAAATACAGCATATCTAAAATATAAACTTTTCGTGGATTTAAGAAAAATTTCACTGTTAAATTTTATCTGACAAGCTTACTTTAGTAAATTGAGAGTTCATATACCTCATTAATGCTGAATAACGTAACTAGGTTTCTCAGCAAAAGAAAAATTCAATTGGAAACATACCATAACAAACCATAAAAATGTCTAATAGTGAATGATTTATACATTAATACTGATAGCAGTCCTTTTGTTAAGAGCCCTCAATAACCTTCACCCCCAGCAGTTGGACAACTTCTTCAGCAACAGATCAACTCCATTACGCACAACTTCTCTTATCCTTGAACTTCTTAAAATATCTAAATGTCATTTCACTAATCTTCTTGCTATGTGGCTATTCCTTGACACCATCCCAACATCCTTTTACATTGACTGTTCAACAAGTATTTTTGTACACGAACAAGCACGACTAAAATGTTTTTTCTTCGGGGTTAATGGTGGATATGTTTGCATGTTCTCTGTTGTAGTTGACTTTAGGCAGGACCGACAATAGTCGTGCCCCGTGCGGCGGATCGCGCGGCGAGGATGACTACTCCCGTTGAATTGAGCTACTCAGCGGCGACGTGCATGTACATATTGATAGGATGCGATTTTTTGCACGTGTATTTTTTGAAATTATCATTTGATATATACGTTGGGTATATATACTGTGCGATAAATTGCATCCTATCGTACCTACTTTTTTACTAACGTGAATGGCATTTTATTTGCATGAAGCTATGCGCTGCCTTTGCAGGTGATTACTGCTCGCATCGTCGTTGATGAAATATTATAGTTGTATATAGAATGGTTATGTTGGTTTATGTTTATTTTTGTTTCTTTTATAGTTGAATGAAAATTAGTATAAATAGTCGTTACCGAAGTCAGCGTTTCATGCTTCTTTGTTGTGTCTTGTTATAGAATGTATATTGTATAAGGATTCTTATATTCACTAAATATATAATTATATTGTAAGATAGAATAGAAAAATTATTCTAATATAAACAGTTCATCATTTAAAATACCAATATATGTATCACATTAAATCACGATTTTATTTTAAGAGAATAAGGGCAACATTTATTCCAAACCTTTGAACTATTGTACATATTATATCTAAATATATCTGTAACAAAATTCTGTATCTTTATTTTAACACTTTTCAGTAGTATTGGAAAAACCATCATCTATAGCACCGTTTTGTAATAAACAAGGGAACATAGTAAAGTGTCCTTTAATGCTTTTCTTTCTATTTTATGTGTTAAAAAATCTTTGTCCAGATTAATTTCTATCAATTATTTTTCTCGTCAATTTTTTGTGTAATTAACACAAATTAAAAGTAACTTAGAAAGTAAATAATGTTATTAACTTATTTTTATGTTAAAAGTCAGTTGTTCTCCCTTTACTATTCGGTTTAATTGTAGACAAACTTTTCTCTTACTGTCATTTTTAACAAAAATAATAAAATCTTTTTTCTCAAATACATAGTCGTACATCATAATACGACCTCTTTTGCTTATGGAGTTTTTTCGAATTAACAATGTTTTATAAAGTATTTATTTTGTAATTTTCAAATAAATTAAAATACTCCAAAAATCCTAATTCCTTTACCAAAGAGACGCTATATATATACCACGCAAGCACGCGACATCGCGTCACTTTTATTTGAGTCACAGTGAGGTGTAAATCATTTCATGCTATACTTAGAATGTTTAAAATAATGTAATTATTATTGAAGCATTAACAAAAATTTCATTTGGAAGCAATTTTATTCAAGGAAAAAATGTCAATATTTTTTTATGACGTATATAAACATTTTAACTATTTATTATATTTATTAAAATTTCACTAAACTCAAGCTCTTACAATATATTTCGAAATTTTTCTCAACCCATAAATAAAATTTAAAAAATCGAAACATTTCACACCATGATTTAGAAAACATCAATCAATGATTTACATCTCACACAGTATACCAAGACACTCTTACTCCCTTTCAACCAACTCTTATCATGTCAACTAGGCTAACGATCCTTCTCTTGCAGTCGTCGCGCGTGCGCTTCTTTGGCGGTCTGGGCGGCGGTTCGGACCTTCACCGTGACTTCCACAGCACACCCGACCTGAACGTACAGGCGGCTGGCGGTGGTGTCCACGTTGGTCCAGCTTCTGCCGGCCTTGCACCCAAAGGTCATCGTAGCCAAGAAGACGTCAACGCTGCAGCAGCTGCTGCAGCAGGCCATGGGAGGAATGGATTACCACCACCTAATCATCCACCACCTCCACCGCCTGTGGGACAAGTGGTAAAGGTGAACGTAGGAGCACCAGCGCCAGATGTTGTTACCCCCGCTTCGGTATATGACAACATGGCGCATATACAACAGGTCAAAGGTGAGTGCACAGAGAGTTTAGAGGTGCTGGGTCGTAGATTTTTATGCGAGTAGTAGGCAATTAATTAGTTGAGAGTCAGTTCAGGGCCGTATCTTGAGAAGTAAAGACAGTTTGCGTTGTAAATTATTATGAGGTGGTTTAGAGAAAATAAAAAAGAATATAAAAAAAAGATTCATTGAATTAAATACGTGATAAGACAAGCTTTATATGTTGTATGTACTCAAGCCTATAGTATACCTAAACCAATTTCTTATAGTGAACGATGTATTCTAGAAAGGTTCAGGGATAATAATTTCTTCTAATAGCATTTTATATTAAAATATATTTGTCAGATTCTCAATCTCACTTATTTATAACAATGTAATTTGAAATTTTAAGGTTTTACTTTTTGATACATTAATTAACCCTCACTTGAAACGAAACTATATTGTAAATATTAAAAATCATTATATTAATACAAGTCAGAAACTCACCTATATCTAACAACAACTCACCATAAAAAAAACAAACAAACAACTTCCGACCCACCAACCGATCTCACCTCATTCTCATCCTTCCCCCGTGCAGAACTGGCAGCAGCGACGGCCGAATCGAACTACGGTGTAATGTCAAGCTTCCGGCCGTCCAATTCCGCCAAATTGTACGCCTCACCAGAAGATATGAAGACCGTAGGCTATCGCTCGTTAAGTTTACCGAGCCACACGACACGTTCACAACTACGCAAATCTCATAGTCTGCGCACGCCCAACGGCAGCGGCGGCCAGACGACACCAACAACTGGAGCTGGTTCTGCTCAAGCTGCAGCAGCAAGTTTCAAATCCACTGGAACAAATCTGGCTAATGGAGCGGGTCCGCCAAACGGTACGGTGGGTCAAAGTGTCACTGGTGCTAATGGGAACCAATATGCTCAACCGTTAAAGAACGGTAGAAGTCATAGTACAGCTGGACTGATGAGGGAGAAGAAGAAGAAATCCGGAATGACGACGAGCTCGTCGGCGAGCAATATATCCGGAACTTCTGGAGGTGGGTATGGTTGGTGTTGCTGTGCCGGAGTTTGAGTTTCGGAGGTGGAACTGATGTTATACGGTTGATGGACGACTATGTGGGGCTGCTAAGATTTCATTTTCACTGACTTCATAGGTCATAATATTGATATGACAGTTTTAAATTCACGCCATTGTCATAGGGTTCTTTTGTTTGGATTGCTTTTTTCTGGAGATGAATTGAGAAGTTTTTTGTGAGGTTCTTTTTTTCTCATTCTTGACAAAAATAATTTAATTTCTTATATATGTTTTGAGATGATAATTCAACGTTATTAAGTTATTTTTTTAGAGAATCTTGTGAATTGAAACTTTGAAACCTTAAAATTTTGAACTGTGTATATTTTTATGTGATTATAGGAATAATTTACTTTGAAATTACTAACAATAGTTAAGATTCAGGTGCTGTATAGCAAAATTACGTCACCACTGTTATTAACCGGTTAATAAGCACGGCTTTTTTGCAGTATTGGTACTATAATAAAACTAACGATAGTAAATTTTCTTTAATAAGTTACCCCATAAATAGTGTTCCGAAAGTGTTTTTGTTGTTTTGATTATATATTTTTTTTAAATTTGACGAGTGCAGTTTTGCTACATGTACGCCCATAACTCATTGCCAATTAGTTAGAGTTCTGACATTACTACAAACTTGTATTAACAATTACCTTATCAACAGGGCCGAACGCAGTGACGGGCGCCGCAGCGCCGCCCATCCCTGAGCCAGACTATAGCCTGAGCGAGTCGGACAACGATGAAGAGCTGACGGACGAAGGCGAGGAGTCGGAGATCGCCAAGGAACTTGAAAAAGCAGCGGCGCGTGAAAAGCTTGAATCTACGCGAGAGACGTCCGGCAACTCGAACGCCAGCGCTGGCAGTGGTAGTAGCAGCAGTAGCTCGGGGTCCGGTTCTCTACCGCATTCGTTCAGCGTCGAAGAGATTCAGAACGTCAGGAAACAGCTGAAGGTGTGTTAGCGTTTGTTGCTGTTGCTGTGTAAGGGTGTATAGATGAGGTTAATTATAAATGTGCGTGTGTGTAGACTCAACAGTCCTTAGTGGAGGACGGGGACAACAGCTCGAGTGGCGTTAGCTCCGATCAAGACGTACCCGTGGGTCCGCCAACCGGATTCGATGATACGCAGACGAGAAACAACGAGGCCAATCATCATCAGCATCAGAACACACATCACCAAGGTATGACAATATTTTATTTTGTTAAATAATGAAAAAATCGTCTGGTCTCTGGTAAATAATTACAGAAACGATGTTACTGTAGCTTCCCACATTATGATATAGTTTTAATTTTCTTTGGTCCCAACCCTAACAATCACCTTTCTCCACTCACAGCTCACGCTGAGAAAGAAACAAGTAGCCAGCTGAAACGCCAAGCCTACGGTTCAGGCCAGCAATCGCTCACGAGGCACGCAGTGAGTCTAGCTCAGCTTCCACCACCAATCGAAGCTGACGCCGAGGAACAAAGTAGCGAGCTTTTCGTACCACCGCCGCCGGAGTTCAACGCTGATGGTACTCCTGTCGTACCTACGGACGAACTCGTATTTGCACCACCGCCTCAGTTCAGCGACAACGGCCGACAAACCGTGACTGTGTCAACTCAGCAGCCGCAGCAGCATCAGCACCAGCATCAACCCAAGGTGAAAATCATCGGGGCGATACCGAAAGCAACAAGTAACAGCGCTTGTCCAGCCCAGCAGAAAATCAAACCGCCGACCGGTAGACTGCACAGCCAGTGAGATGAGGAGCGCGGTGCGACGAGGCGCGGTTGGAGAGAGGAACGTTGGGAGGTGTAAGCAGATGTGTGTCTGGGGTGTGGTTGGTGTACGCTGAAGGCTGCTTGGATAATAGCTGGAACTGGGTTCATTGTAGTGCCAAAAATTTTTTAATATTTTCATTTTTTACTACAGCTTCATATCGTTGTAATGAGCACTACATGATATGTTTCAAAAGGAAATATTAATTTATTTTTATTGTATTGATATACGTAACAATTTTGCTCATTTCGTTCAGATCTTTAAGTTTGAGAATATTCTTATGTCAATGTTACCTTTTTAAACTGGTGAATTTAAGATAAGTTAATACTTGTCTTGGTATTATACAGTGTAAATTTATCAACTTTATAATTTTTACATTGACTTCTTGACACATTCGGTTTGCTTTATTGATAATTTTTTTTTGCAGATTATAAGTAGCAAGCAGATATAGAAACAATTGGAATGTGTCCGAATGAACCTTCAATGTACACATGATAACAAACATACTCATTCACACGTTTGCAATGAGAATCACAAAAATCAAGGCAGTAAATCAAAATGAAACTCTTGTCAACAAGTTGCCAATGAAATTTTACTTTTTACTCAAATAACGTGCTTTTCTTCGTTTTCTTACTCGGTAATGTTTCATTTTGATTTATGACCCTTGAATCAGAATGAGAATACGTGCCGACGTCGTCAGATAAATCCAATGAGAAATCGTTCAATTAATTGTAGTACACCGTTGCTCTTAATGCACATCGTAAACTAAACAGAATTAAAAAAAAAATATGAATGCCTGTCTAATTATAAAACGACCATTAGTCCTAGTCCTATTCATATTCAGAAAATAGTCGTTAACGAAATTTTATTGACTAAGAGGAACAAAACATGATGTTGGACAGCTATTTTTTGAAGATTTTTTTTATCATCTCACGTTTTATTGCTATTTATGATTAATTATTATTTTTAAATACAAAGATATCCAACAAATCTTCAAGAAATAGAGCAGAGCTACGTTTTAAGGCTTTTGTTCGGGTTGATTAATTCGTTTCTTTGCGTACAAAACTCTTTTCTCGTAATATGACATAGGTGTTTGTTTTTTTTCGTGATGAACCATTGTATTTGTATAAGAGGCATTTCGCGCGAGTTTCTACTTGTAAAACCCATAATAGTGAGTAAGTGTGCGCAAAAAAAGTAAAAGCTCAGTATGATTCCAATTTACAGCACCAATATTAACTATAAACAAACAATTGTTGTCAAAGATTCGATTCTACATTAACAATAACATTATAATACGATTTTCGATGAATTTATATTGTTGTACGTGATTAACATACAATTGCGCGGTTGTCGTACATCAGAATAAACCCTATGTATAATTGAAGATTTTATGTATGTGAAACAATGTTGCAAACGGTTTTTTTTCTTCTCTGTTAGCGGGTTCCAAGGCTAGGCGATAAACTCGATTTACAATTTCCAAACTAGATTTCAATATGAAATTTTGACTGAAGATTTTTACATTCTTATAACGAGGTAATTGCAAAGCCACGCGCGGGTAGTTTTCAATATGAATATTAAGTTGAGTAAATTTATTTTAACTTCAGTTTGTTATGAAAAATTGTACGAAGTTACATGGATTTATGATTTCTTTTGTTATTTGTGATTTTTAACAAGAGATAAACATTTAACTGTTTTCTATGATATCAAATTTTATTATGATTACTGGTGTGAAAATTTCTAATATTAAATAAGAAAGGCACAAGTTTTTAAAGCATGAAAAAAGAATTTTTTTATTTATACAAATAGATGTCGAACATTTGTATGAAAGCAAAATGTCATTTTTTATGCATTATTACTCTATACCAAGAATTTTAAACAACAATTTTCAAAAATTTGATAAAAAGCTCCGTGTAATCAATCGTAGAAACGAACCTCCGCCGATGCTGCAGTGTAGTAACCGAGCACCAATAAACAAAAAATATATAGAGGGGAGAAACAATTTTTATTGCGATCGTAGCGGCCTAACGAGGTACGCATTTTTTCCGGTATCACGACCACGACGACAAGACACATATATAAAGAAGAGAATAAAAAAAAAACATAAAATGAAATAAAAAAAAAATATACTTGTACGCGCGACGATGATTCCGAGTGTCATAAATCTTTGATAATTCTAGGTCGAATGTACGAGAGAAGCGAAAAAATAACAGTCGGGAATAAACGAAAGAAGCTGCATTGTGTATGCGTGAGCGAAGAATTTAAACAAAAATAAATATGTGCACAAGGCGCGGACGCGCGATGTTTGTTTTTTCATACAATTTCTATTGCTATACGAGACTTTAACGGCGTGTGTTTAATACTTTTTCAACGGATAATTCAAAAGCGAGAAAGAGCGAGCGAGCAAGCGAAGATAAAACAAAAGAAAAATAATAGTAATTGTAATAAAAAAAATGACGCGGTGAGCCTGAACGGCACCTGCGTCTCTCCTAAACCGCGTTATTTCACACCGAATGCAATTTATTACGAGGGGCGAAAAAAAGTAATAATTAACAAAAAAAAAGTAGTGGAAACAACGAAACTCGGATTTACACCTTGTGTAGCTGCGTGTGAGCAAACTTTTTTGCCTCCGATCACGTATAATATACGTAGTTGACAAGAGAAACTTTTTAGATGATATAATATATTACGACAGGATAAGAACAAGAAAATACAATGTGTAATTCGCATTACATTCCATTTTCGATCCAAATAGTCCGTGTCATCTGCATTCGTCGCTGTTTTTTAGGATCGTAAGTGCGTTTTGTGAGCCTTGTTGTTGGAGAAATTTCTTCGATGTCACGGTTGATAAGTGTATTCATTTATCATTCATTGCCAATATATCTTGTATTTTATTATTTATAATTCAATTAACAAACACTGGGGTCTATTACACACGGTTAAAATAATAAAAGTCTGCATAGGAGCTTTCGTAAATTATTATGTTTATAACATTGGCGATTGTTATTTAACCGTGTTCAATCGATTTTCCAGTATTTCATATTCGCCGTTTTACACCAGTTTTATCAAATTAAGAATCAAAGAAATTTCTCATACAGAGGTAAAAAAAAATTTTTACTCGAAACTATATAAATCGTTTACACCAGGGACTCGTACGAGTGCGAAGAGAACCGAGCACTACACACATTTTTATTCATACGAAAACTAATTTTACCCCCTAATAAGTGATTGATCTATAACAAAATATAAAGAGGTAAAAAAAGGAAATGACGACTCACAAAAATAGTCGAAGAAGGACACGCGCGATAACGACACGTCGAACCCAAAAAAAGTATAATATGTATACACGACGATGTAAACGCGAATTTGGTCTCATGTAATGCGAGGGTCGCTGTGTCGGCCGTTCATAAGATTTTTATTGTGCATATAATTATATTAAATTAATTATCACTACCGAGAGATATATTATATAATAATAATGCGAAAGGAAAAAAGAAAATAAGTACATGTATAATTTTTAGTTTCTTCCTCGCGCGCCAATAGACAATTATTCACACACGTATCGTGCTGAGAGAGCGCCTAAAGTATAATTGTGCATAACCGCGACCCCCCGAAAGATGGATCAACTCCGTATCAGACAACACTCACCTCATAAATACACATACATACACGTACACACATACATACCCGCGCAAAGTCATTAGGATTCATTCTCCTTAGTTTATATTGACACAAGTACACACACATATATATACATAGCTCATCATCCACATCAACGCGCGCGCCTACGCGTACATCAAAGCACGTATCCACTTCGAGATACTCTATATGTATATTATATTATATTATTATGATTATCATTACCCTTTACTTGGCTTTGTAAGATATGTAGATCGTCGTTGCGATTCTCCCCCGTCGCGACGAACGTCTTTTAGCGATCGATCAATCACTACCCGATCGATGATGATAATAATTTGCGTTGTCTATTATAATTATTATGAATATCCTCGGTTCGTACTGTCTACATAAGAATCCGGCGCGCAGTATAATAAACAGAAAGATGACAATGAGGGGGAGGAAAAAAACGATAAATAAAGAAATGAGAGAGCAGACGAACGAGGCAGAGAGACGACGACGACGACGCGCGCGTGTAATAATTATTTCTCGTTGTATATATAAACATAATATTATAAACAATTATATTAAACATGAACGACGATATGTATAAGTGTATAATCTTCCTTTATTCGAGGATCCTTTTTGTGCAATCAGACTCTTCGCGGGGAGGATATATTATGTATGTGCGATGAGGCGAATATTAATAATAAAAATATGGAGATATGAAAACGAGAATGAGAAGAAGGGGATAACGATGAGGAAAAAGAAAACCTGGCGCGGCTCGCGTCATTGCTATATTATATTGTATATATTGAATAACATTACTATATGTTAACAAAGAATTACGATGGTGATTAATTTTTGTGTTTATATATGCAATTAATTGCCTATTATTATCATTATAATTATTATTATTATATTATATTATTATTATTATTATTATTATTGCTATTGATTGTCGTTAGACACTATTATCAGTATCGATATACGATTGAGAAGGTGAATGAAGTGTAGCGTTATTATTAGAAGAAAAAAAAGGAGCTCCGAGCAAAATAAAAAAGAAAGAAATCTCGCGCTTCATCCTCCTACACCCCATTTTCTCCTCCTTCCGAAAAGAAGGATAAAAAAAGGATAAAAAATACGCGCGATTAGAGCGATAAACGAGATGATTGATTGTTTTATTACTTTGTGTCGCTGTATAAGCGCGAAGAGCGCGAAATGCATAGTATTATTATTATTGCGTGAACGAAAGAGAAAGAGAGCATACAAGTGGAATGGATGAACGTGTGCGGTGGGAAGAGTATATAAGCAGCTGATGCGTTAATTGCGTCTTTTTTTGGTGTTTCCTTTGCGTGTTGCGGGTGAGCTTCTCGTGATTTTTCAGATATACTAACATTTTTGGCTATTGATAATTTTAATTTATCGGTGTTATGCATTTTATTTTTATGAGAAAAAGAAATTATTTTTCAAATCTATAACAAAATTATTTATTATTATTTGTATTGGAAATTTTTTAATGAAACATTGCAAGTAATGAAAATATTTATTAAAAAATTTAAATAAAAATTGTTTGCGGTGTATCTGAGAAAATTCGCGAGTGAACTTGCGACGTGAGTAGCGGATCTGCGTCTGTAATAATCTCTAGGTCTGCATGTGTTTCATTCGTCCCCGTGACGCTCGTGAAACGACGAATTTCCCAAAAAAAGGAAACTAAAGGAAAAAAAGGAAAAGAATAAGCGAATTTAAAAAGACCTTTCCGAGCTCAGCCGATTCTTTATGGCCTTTTGCGTTCCAATCGATCCGTCAGTACAATTTTACCAGCCAGTTTATATAAAGATGAAACAAATCAATATATGTATGGCGCGTGCGCGCGCATTGACATACGCGCGCGTGTATGTATGTTGACGAGCGTAATATTATTAATTATTATTACATGTAATAAAGAATATTATATAAATTATACGAGAAAGAAAAGAGGCAAGAAAAAAGTGAAATATATTGAATTTAAAATATTTTCAAGTGTCAGAATTTAACATACTTAACAACAACAAAATAATAATGATGATAAAACAATAATACCTTCGCATTAATATGAGCAAAGCACAAAAAAAACACAAGAATATGACTTGGAATTCTTTAGTTCGAGGCATAAACGAGACAGACACAAACACACATATAAACAATCGGATTCACAAAATGACAATGACGATAAGATGATACATGAGCATGATGGTAAGGAGAAAACACGTGCGGTAAGATTGCAGCTCGATCAAAGAAAGAAAAAAAAACATGAGAAAAAGGGGCTCAGAGAGCACCGATAATGACCCTTGACGGACGATATTTTATAGTTAAAGACATTCCTGCCAAAACGTAGTGTAATATATATAATGAATATCCAAAATTTAACGGAGAGTTGATGAGAAGAGAATACGAGGGAGAGAAAGAAAGTGAAAGAGAGAGAGAGAGAGAGAGAGAGAGGGAGAGAAAGGATGTATGAAGAGTGTGTGACGTATGATATTATTAAAGAAAAGATTAACAGCACCGTTAATATCCATCTTTAACTGTTTCCATTATTTTTATTGTATACGTTCGAAGGTTCCATTAAACATACAATGTACAATTGACACACGCGCAATGTACTCTCGACAGTTTAGTAGCTCTGTATCTTCGATATTGCGAAAAAAAAGTCTCTGAAATTTAAGATAACGTTGTCTCGTAAATTTCTCACTGTCCTTGATTTTATTTTGGCATTTTTAATTGTTGAAATTCATGTTTAAAAGTAAAGATTTTCTTTATAATTTTGAAACCTATTATTTTTTTTTAAAATATTGCATGGATATTCAACCATGTGAACGTATTTTATATTTATGAAACTGAGTTCTTGTTTTAGGAGTAACTTATAAATTGGATAACCATGATATAGTCAGTATTTGGATATTCATATTTTCTCTTAATTTTGCGATATTTTTATTACTCCTATGATTAATCATTACAAATTTTAATTTCTTTTTGGCGACATTTATTTTATTAAATTTGGTAAGTATATCATTATATTATAAAAACAATAATTTTTTATTGAAAGTTTTGTTTAGTGTTTTGTTAATTTTGAAATTATATTTACTAGTATAATGATTACGAATAATATTTTCTAGTGAGAACAATAATTCAAATTTTCAAATATTTTTGCTATCGAATGCATTTATTTAAGTATTAATATCTATACTAAAGTATCGTTTGTAATAATTTCTATGAAGTGTTTTATTTTTAATATCTTAGTACTCTACAATTATCTACTCTGAGTATCGATATTTGAATCTCGCGCAAAACTACTGTGTATCACGTGGTTATTTAAAATAATGACGTCAATAATGGTCACAATTATTTATTTTGAATTCGTCTACGTAACGTGACAATCACACGACATTTCTTTTCTGCAGCGTGCATTATTTTAATTTCTATACCTTGTGCAGTGTAAATAACAAACAACGACAATATGAATTCTGTTCGAATAATGCTGCAGAGAAACAGGCATCAGCTGAGGCAACTGCACAATTGGTGATTCTTTCAGTATTTTATGTTAAAACATCGCTTCATTCATAAGTGAGGTTACATAACCTTACTATTGCGATCACGGTGTTATTTTTTACTATTGACAATATGAAATATTGTTTTGACACAAATTAAATATTACTCTGTATTTTATTTGTTAACTTTCATGACATATTAAATATTTTTAATTTTATGTAAACATTTTCATTTTATTTTGATAAAACGTGAAAAACCACTTGCATTAAAAAATTTCCTATATTTAATTCCTATTGTTGAAAAAATTTTTTTTCTGCACTGTTAGTATATCACTCAGCCAAGAAGCAGTGGTTGCTGCACCAGCCGCTCAAAAGTTAACGATACCAGTTCCAGAAGGTACTGACAAGCCAATCAGTCCAAAAATAGATAAAATAGCACAGGAAATCACTTCTCTAAATCTCATTGAGGTAGCAGAGCTTAGTGATTTGTTGAAGAAAAGACTGAACCTTCCCGATGCCCCAGCAATGATGGCTGTTGGTAGTGTAGCTGCACCCAAGGCAGAGGTAATTCTATGAGAAATCAATAATTCCTATGTTGTAATTTATCTTTCTTGTATTTTTTAATAAGTCGTGATATTTCTTTTACATTATTATTAATTTAAAGATTAAATGCTCAATTAAAAAAGTTTGATCCTATAACTTGTATTGAATTTTTATTGGGTGTAATGTCTAAGCAATCAAATATCTAGTTGAAATCTATTTCATAATTTTACTGATTTATTTATTAATATTATTTTACTGATTGATTTATTTATATAATTTTACTGAATTTAGTTATATTTAATTCCTCTGCTATTTAATTATTCTTGACTCCTATTAGCAAATTAATACTCTAAATATATATGTACATCAAGGAGCACAGGAGTGCTTCGAAGGCAAGTATAGACTAAGCCTGAAGGAGCGACCCATGCTATTCATTTACATAAGACAATAACAAAATAAAAAGACACAAATATATTCATATTTATTTTATGTAGTATATAAAGCATTGTTGTGTACATAAATATTTTTTTATCATATTTTGTATTGAGTTATTTTTTCTGATTAAATATACAAAAATAAATAAAAGTATTTGTATTTGTTATAATTAGATATTATTATAAACATTATTATTTTAGGAGGAAGATGAAGAACCAAAGACAGTTAAGTCTTCATTCACAGTTAAACTGACAAAGTTCGATGATAAACAAAAAGTAGCATTAATTAAAGAAATCAAAGCTCTTATTCCTGGTACCAATTTGGTGCAAGCTAAGAAGTTTGTTGAAACTGTACCTCAGGTGGTTAGAGCAGACATTAGTAAAGAGGAGGCAGAAAAACTTAAAGAAGTTATCACTAAAGTTGGAGGAGAAGTTACTATTGAATAGAATGTATAACTAGTTGATGAATCATTATTCTAGCTTTACTGAAATGTTGTGTACTGCGGCGTACCTGCATTTAGATAACAGGATATTGAAATTGATTAATTTTTTATTTTGATTTGTTATTAAAAATACATTTATTTAAATAAAATTTACATCTTGTAAAAATACCTTATTTCTAATTTCTACTAGATTTTTAATTATTTAATATTATATTTTGCTGAATGGAATGATCAAATTAATATAATATTCAATTAGAAACCTGATTAATGTCATTAAAATCAATTTGAAATGAAAGTTTGAAAAAGGTCATAAGCATTGATGAAGCAGACTTGTGAATTCACTCCTGAATCATATATGCACATTGTCTGATAGTTTAAAGGGAAGACAAATCACCCTATCATTACATCTACTTCCTCTCATTATCATTATGCATGCTACAAACATGTTAAATATGGCTTTTGGACATTAACATAGATCAGGAGCATAAGTGTTTGCATCAGATGTATGATTTTTATTAAAGTATTTAATACATTTATTTTTCTAATTTATCTAGTCTTGCTTTATATAATATTAAGTACTTTCGATTTCAATTCTAAGATCCTGATACAATATAAAAATGGAAGAGAAATTAATTATGCACATATTGATGTGTAATTGCGAATGTATATTTAGCCACATATTTTTGATTCTCACTCTAAAAAATTTAATGATGACTAGAATGAGTTTTATAATAACAGAGAACACAACTAAATTATCCTAATCTATGAATGAAAAAGTTTAAAAAATGTAAAACTAAATAAAGTAATCATGGTGCATATATATATATATATATATATATATATAGACCAGAGACCTATTTTACTTTTTCATATTCTCTTTGATGACACGAGAATATGATGTAATAGAAATATAAACAAATTATTTACCATCCCATAAGTAATTACATTGTATATATCTGATGGACTTTGATTCTTGAAGAATCCATCTTACAACAAATGATGTCAGCCTGGAATCATTATCCTCATTGGCGAATTTAAAAAACGTTCTTCAAGAATCAATGTCCAGCTGCTGTACACGTGAATTTCAGGTAATTATGGATCGTTGATCACAATTGTAAGTGACATTTTTATTGTGGAGTATGAGTATTTAGATTAAATACAGCACCTGATCTGTTTATATAACTTCTTATCAATTTATAGCTTTACAAATTTTTGGTAATCTGTTGTATCAATGCTTCCTTTGTGATTGAATGAACATATATAAATCGTTTTCTTTTTTCATGCATGATCAAATGAACTCAAACGAGAGCTACATATTGCAAGATGTTCTTCTCTTTATACATATAGATATATTCAGAGTTATCCTTTTTTATTCTTAAACTACTTTGATTTAATTTTAAGTAATTTTGTTTTACAATATTTTGCAATGTAATATAGCGGGAAAATCAAATTTAACTTTCACTTGTTACTTATTATGCAAATATTTCAATTCGTCATTTACATTATTAGAATATTTATAAGTACCAGGCTAACATTT
This sequence comes from Torymus tubicola, assembly GCA_035583055.1. Lineage (NCBI taxonomy): Eukaryota > Metazoa > Arthropoda > Insecta > Hymenoptera > Torymidae > Torymus > Torymus tubicola. Next base: position 1,083,577 of record JAWWEQ010000027.1, read on the forward strand.
TTTTTATCGCGTACGCAAAACATTTGAAATATACCTACCAAAAAAATCCGCGAAAATCTAATGTTCTACAACAGGAGAGAATCGGGGAAAAACAAGTTAAAGAAAAAATATATAAAATAAGAAATATTTACTAGTTGGAATATATTTTATTTTTATTTATAATAAATATCTAATATTTAACAAAAAAATGATACTTTGTTTCGATGAGTCAATGAAAAATCACGGGGCAAAAGGCATTTATGTATTTACAATATTTGTTCATTACCAAAAAGGAATTTAATCGCTAAAATGTTTCCCAAGGTTGAACGAAGTACATATAATATAGTGTTTTAAAGCTAAGTTGATCGATGATCGATTCTTTATCATTTACAATGACGTATGATAATTTCTTGATAAATTATTATAATCAGCTTGTTCAACCTATTTTAAGTGTATTATATATATATTATATGTATTTATTACGTACATTATCATTTATACACTCTTATAAATAATAATATAATATATATCTTTCAGTGAAAAAATACGAATGACATTATGTTTCGAAGAAATTATATGAGATAACTTAGGGTAATTCGGTCACCTTAAAAAAATGTTTTCGCTCTAGGGAAACGAGAAGAGCAATGAAAAGTACAAAAAATATATATTATATGAAGAGCAATGAAAAGTACAAAAAATAAATGACTTATCCTTATCATATTCTGTTAATCCAATGCATTGTCTATAAACAATCCTGATAAATTTCTGATCAAAATTTGGCTGAAATAAATAACAAAAATATTTGCTGTAACGTTCACATGACTTGTTAAGGAAAGGACTTCATTTTTTTACCAGGTTTAATTGGATTCTGTAGTTTATATTTGGACTATGAACGAAATACTTCCTTTTATAGTGACTTTACTTAAAACGCATGACTTGTCGAAAATTGAAAAAAGAAACATACATAAAAATGTAGTGATCGTTCTCAAATAGACAGAAACGATTTACAAGGTATATTTTTTATATTTAAAAGCTACTGATATTTCTTATCCAAGCTTTCGGATATGTTGAGAACTAAAATAGTGGCCGAATTAGCCTAGTAGCCGAATTACTTTAAGTTACTTTATTTTTTAGATAAGCGAGTCAACAAAGTGTCATCTGTTTATACCCTACCCATTCTGTTCGTCATATGCATAATTTCATTTTATTATTTTTTTTTGTTTTTATATAAATATCACAATTAAAATTAGTATTTTGCTTAGTCAATTGATTACCTTAAATTTGATTAAATACAAATCTTGTATTTTTGAGTTTAATTTTAATAGTATATTTAATATACTGAAATTTACATATTGATAACATATTACTTATAATCTATCTTCGGGGTTGAAAATTTTACATATATGGGAAAATTAAAAAAAAAAAACTAAAAATAAAAGCACACATTTTTTATCACATTTTTCATATGTCTTTTGACATAAAAAACAATATTTTCCATGCGTTACTCATTTTTATTAAACGCTAAAAACGTCATCAATAAAAATGTAAAATATTCATATTTCAAAAAATAATTTTTTTTGGCTGTTTTAATTTATTTTTTCAGCAATAATTATTGTAATTTTATGCAAATTATAATGAAAAATGCCTTTTTGATAGTTATAAGGTAAGAATAGACTAATTGGTGTAGAAAAACGACAAGTTAGGACAATATAACGAGCATTTGTAGTACTAGTAGAAACTAGATACTTTTGAGGTAATTCTTTGAAAAATTTAAAATAGCGACTTGCATAGATTTACGACCACCATGTACGCACGCAGGCACACATGGACGGACACAAGTACACACATTGTATATTACTAATCTATTCTTTATCATCACTCTTTATTTGTGGAAGATACAAAAAAATTAACATTTTTTAATTGTATAACATACAAACAGAAATTTTTTATAAGCCTATAATAACAATAATTTTAATAACAAATAATATTTTATAAATAAATAAATAAATAAACTTTTTATATTTTTTAAACCACTTCTTACTTTTTGCTGACTTTAGTTTCTTCATTTCATTTTGTTTGCAACTAATTTTTTTTTCTAAATGAAAATAGTCCTTTACATTAAAAAAAAAGTTTGTACATGGAGAATCGTACAAACCATTATTTACATGATAAAGAATTAAAAAAAAGGTGGGTTGAATTTGTGTTAGATCAAGTAATCTGAAAAGTCCTCTTTGTATTCGAAACTGATTTCATTTTTAATGGTAGAATTCCATCGATTTTTTTGATATCGGTTTGTAAAATTACAAATGAAAAAACGGTATGGCAATAATAATGAAAAAGTTTCTCAAGTACATTACTTAGGGCAATATCTACTGATTACGCTGTAGTTTTGAGCATTTCCTCAAATAACAAAATTGTGCTATTAAAAAATAACAGTTTTTAAAGCCAATTACGCATACTAGTATACTTACGTTTTTGCTTATAAAAAATTCATTTTTCAAAGCACGCTATTCGGATAGGGATATAAATTTTGTTGTTTTTTCGTCAGTAATAAGTAGGAGCTTCAGAAAATACATTTTTTTAGCACACTTTTTTAATATGATGAAAAAGTTTCGTCTTTGTAAATACTATCATAATACCAACTCGTGAAAAGCCTTTGATGAACGCTAAAAAAGTGACAGTAAAAAATGTGCTTAAATTTACCGATTGGGACAAAATTCGGCTCCTACAATATGTGCATTTTTTAAAATTTGTTATTAAAAAATCATCTAAAATCAAGAACATTCTCATATTCTCCCTTACAGAGCTTGTTATAAATAAGAGAAGAATGATATACACCACTCATATATGCTGTTTATTCCAATTTATATATAAGAAAATATATGTGGGACATCAAAGTTAAAAGTTCTAGTGATTTCCTTATCCTTATATATATATATATATATATATACAAAGTATAGCTATAATAACCATTTCGCCCAAATCTTCCCAATACATATTATATTCACTACGGGCAACTCGACCGAAGGTCATCTCCCGTGGGCATAGTGCCGAGTGTTCGCGCAACTTCCCGTTTTATACAGTGCTATATATCGTAGTCATCATCATTGGCACCGCGGCTGACGCAATAGCAGTCAGCTGATCTTGAATTTTTCGATTTTTCTTGTCGCCGGAATCTTTATAGTGTGAATCGCGGATCGTGCATGTCTCGCAGTTTTATTTCGCCGACTAGTAGTACTAGTGAAAGCTCCGGTGTAAGTGGAGTGTGCGAGTGCACGCCTCGCGTTGTGCTATTATATGTGCGACGACGCGCGCGGATGGAGGTTTGGAGCTGAAAGTACGTGTGAAGTAGTCGAGGTAGAGTATATTGTTTATTGATTTTTTTTAATGATATTCCTATCGAAGAAATTAATCGAACGGATGTTAATAAGTTATGTATGCCAGTGGCAAACTGCAAAATCGAATTGTTTCGAACGTGGTTGGCAGTTGCTTGCGAGTGAACACGTGTGCGCCGGTATAAGTTAGCGGTGCCGGTGAACGTTGCGTATAATGATAATATATAACGGCGTGTAAAATTTTTGTTTACTTCTTGATTTTCATTTTTCCAAGTGGTACTATGTGATTTTTACGAGGCAATATTATCAGTTGATCGTCGTTTTTTACAGCGGGAAATATTTTGTGAATTGATAAAAACTGCTTCTAGCAAAAATCTGTAGTTTTTATAAAAAATAGTTTTCGTTTTTTCATGGACTGAATAACTTAAAAATTTTACTCTTTCGAGAAATGCAACATGTGAAGGTCAAAAAGATCCAGTTGATAATTGATCAACGAACAACAGGCACTCAAGTAATTTAACTTGCTAGTCGTACGAGAACGTGGTTATATGTAGAATGTTTGATTGGATTGTGCAATGGATGTAAGATAAACCCAAGTACTAAAATAGAGCGCTAAAAAATTAGTTAGCAGTAAACAAACTGTATATAAAAAAAAAATTTTTATAATTATTATTTGAATAATCGTCTGACAATATATATGAGAAATTAAAAAAAAAACGTATTTATCATATATATTTTCTTATTATATAATATTTCTTTTATATTTTTATTTTTATTATTTGTAATATTGATAACAGGCGCGAAAACTTATTTTATTATTTGAACAACTCATATGCTAAAGTTCACTTTTTATAGTCTCTTGAATACCCAGTTAGTCAGTCGAATATATCGTTATCAATGTTTAGAACTTTCACATTTTTACCAAGCATCGTTGCGCATGAATACGTCAAAGTCTTTGAATTAAAAATTACATAATTCAGTAAACCGCTAACATTTTTATCTGAAATGTAAATATAAGAAATTTCCTTAAACAAGGCTATACTTCTTAAAAACTAGTGTTTGAAGTCAAATTTGGCAGTCGTTATTTCTAACACGAGATTAAAAGAAAAGATTTGCAAGAAAATAAGAAGAAAACTAATTTAATAAACAGAATATCAACAATTCAATCGATTCACATATAAAAACCAAAGAGAAGTACCGTACACCATACACCGAAAATCAGCTTGAGAAGCCGGTTTATAATAACCGCAGCATGTCAGTGCGCTCTCGCAGCTGTACCAAACCTGCAACTCGAGTGTGTCTGCACCCCACGCGATGCGTTTGCTCTGCTTACTCACACTCCAACTCTCGGTCATCTGAAAAAAAGGGAGAAACAACAATCGAGCAGCGGGATCGGAATTCCACGCGCCGTTATAACACGCGGTTGCGTCGATCTATCTTATCGCGGTCCACACGCTCATCTGCTGTTGAGAAGACGAAGAGGAGGAGAAGAAGAAAGAATTAGTGAGTCTGGACGGGTCCGAGCACAAGTGTAACCAGTGTATGTTGAGATGGCCGAACCCGAAAGACGCGGCTTACGTAAGATCGAACGCGCGCCCCAATGGATCGCCGCCGCAGGGGGTAAGTGTGTATAATAATTATATTGTTTATGGAAAATTTTTTCTTAAGAGAGACAATTTTTGTGGATAGTGCTTTCTGTGCAATTGATGTTTTGCTGTAACTTAAAATTATACGTATTTTTTCAAATTCTCGTGAACCACGTTACTTTGAAATTGATAAGAAACAAGTTGAAGGTCTTTGGGAAAAAACGAGTTTGACGGGGTATTACCAGTCGATTTGTGGCGTTTATAAAAATAAAATTTAGTATCTATAATTCGTTTTCTAATGAAAAATTATATCTTTTCTGTCAATTTTACATGTATGTGAATTTTAACGAAAACTACAAATAATGGTTTAATTTAAGACTTTGCAACGTTAAAAAGTCATTGCCAATTCATTGACGCACGATTTAGTATTATGTACTATTCGTCTTTACTGTTTATTAGAATAATTAACAGTTTTAGAATGCATCCATAGGGGAATCCAGTAAATTTATTAATGAAATTGCAAAGTTCGAGTCTGAATGAATAATATCATTTCATTTGAGTATTTTGCTATTTTGTAATTAGTACTATTGTGTGATAGTTTTGTTTTTAATGAAGATCGCACTAACATAAAGAAAATGCAATGTCAACGAACAAATTTTTAAAAATGTTTCTGTTAACATGTAAGTACCTTATGGAGAAAGACATTTGTTTTGTATTTATTCCATTATAAACAAGTAGTTTTTGTAAAATATGATTTAACATTGAAAATTTTTAATGGAGATTACAATGCTGTCATAAATATGAGTTAATGATCAAATTAAAGAGATATTGGCGCTAAACTTTGTAAACATGCTTATGCGCATGCGCACTGAGACCAGACAAACACAATAAGTAATAATAGTAGCGTGTTTTTTAGTGTTTAAACAAAACTGGAGCGTTGTAATACTTATTGAAGTAGTTTGTAGATAATCACTAGAATTAAAATTGTAGGAATTACCAAAAACAAAGAAGACCCTAGTTCGGGCATCGACTTGTTACCGCATCACATGCCAAAGCCACCTTAATAGGAATCAATTAATTATTTTCAAAACAATTGCAAATTGTCAAAGGTAGTACAAGAAAGTGATAAAAAAATCTCATTTCTATTATTATTTATAACATTGTTTACGCAACACAAATATTTGTAAAGTAACAGTCTACGCAAGACATGACATTTTTATTAAAATAATGACAATTAGGTAACAGCTTACACGTTAGTCTTAGCAAAAAGAGAACATTTGACCAAATTATGTCGTATTAAACTTCATTTCTATATATATATATACATCAGAAATGATTTTCAATGTCTTTTTTCAAATGCCTTGGAATATCATTGGGAGTCAAGGTCTTTGAAAACCAAAAAAAGACTTACTTTATAATCGCTTGAAAATGAACCAGTTTAAAAAAATACATATTTAACTTTTTCCGTGATCGTGTATGTAAACTTAATTTTCTTGATTTTAATCGGCAAATAATATGCGTTTAACAGTTTAAATGAATACTTCTAGGTTTTTTTAATATCTCTAATTCATAATTCTTTGTTGAATGAATCAAACTTTTATGCAAAATTTTGATTATACTTACAAATACAATCGATGAATACTTCATTTATTCTATACTTTTTGAATTCGAAGTTTTTATATGATAAACAAACAGATTTTAGAGGTCATTTTGATCTTCGACCGTGAATTGTTTTATAAAAAGTTAATGATTTGTGTAAACAAAGTGTCAAATGTATAACGTTATTTTTTGTATGATGATAAAATATATAAATATTTAATGGCGTGCGAGTTTTTTCCCCGTTGAAATCATATGCATGATATGTATTCGAATAATCATGTCTTTTTGCTAATGGGAATATTACGTGATACGACCATTATTATCGTGTAAGTGCAATCAATATTGCATCACGTGCAATTATACATTCGAATATTCTTCTCACTAAGTATAGTTTTTAATTTTAACTGCAAATCGCAGTTATGATAGATGAAGACAATTGCTTGTAATTGATGGTGCTACACAATAAAATGAACTTGTATAACACAATTTATGATACGTTGAAGTTATTATTGAAAAATTTGATAAAATATTGTACATAGATTGTAATTTGTATAAAGCTCAATTAAAATTTATTTTATTTATTCGTTTAAATACTTATACGGGTAAATAGCCTTTAAGAGCGAAACATACATCAATTTTTTTTATATTTAAATACATTAATCAATACAAATTATCAATAGTTAGCAGTAAAAGATTTGAGAGAACATTTAAAAGTAGAAATATTAAAAATTCTTGAAATTCGGTGCGGGAGAAAGTTTAATTCTATTTATGATAAAGAAAAAGTCATAACTTGATAAACTAATGTTCTCGTATAAAATTCTGTTTGCTTGCAGTTTATGAGCTGCCTGACTAAAAACAAATGGCTAATGCGGTTACAGCTGGTATGGTCATTTAATCTATTAAAATGAAGAATTTTTAAAGAATCAAGTATATATATGCTGAAGGTTTAATGTGAGTTAATGAAACATTATCTTAAAAACACTAGTAATTATTAAAATTCTTTTATCGGTTTGTTATAGTCCAATAAAATAGTACCACCGAAGTATACAACGAAGTTCTACTTGAATTTCCACGAGTAAAAAGATAGTATTTAATAACATAATCTTTTTACAAAACATTCTGTATTTGTCAAAATTAGATTTTAACAATATTTACAAAAGGTTTTATGTATTACGAATTTCTTAACGATTCTACTCAGGGCAAATGCGTAATTGATACATATTAATTGGCTTTTATATCATAAAAAAACAACAAATATATTTGTTTAAATGAATATGGTGTGTTATGATATAGAAGCCAATCAGTATATATAAATTGTATGTATATGTTTGAATGCGAACATTAGTGCTAATGTACAGTAGATCATGAAATACAACTAAAATTTCAAACTTCTATTTGCTGTAACTTATGACGCAAAGTTCAGTGGAATGAATGCCCTTGGTACAGCCTCTTTTTACACGATCACTGTGATTACCCTAAACCATATCCATCAAGTAGGAAAAGATACAATACAGCGATAACGCGTGCCCACTTGAGGGTAAGATATAATCTTTCCCTTATCATTCGGGCACTTTTAAAATTAATCGGCAACGTCGCGTGCCTTATATTGTAAAAGATAAGAACGAAATGACTTTGCCGATATACTTATCGTAGTTTCAAAATTTGGTCCAAAGGCGCCGCGACGTTGCCGTTTAATTTATGACATATTCGCGTATAAAGTGGGAGGGGAGAGAAAAGATTATGTTACCCTCAAGTGAGTACGCCTGCGCTCGGAAGGAGGAGTGAAAGATATCATCTTATCGATGATTATAGTTTGGCGCGTGAGAGTGCGTGCGAATGTATCTCGCTGCAGGTCGCAGGAAAATGGCAGTCTGAAAAGGAGCGAGTATACGCGTGACACCTTGTACCGAAGAAGAAGAAGTGCTTGTAAGATGGTCAAGTTCCCGGTTTTTGGCTTTCTCAATCATAGACTCTTTCCTCAATGGGTGGCTGCTGCTGGAGGTAATCAACCACCGATTTTCGTGTCTGTGTGTGTATGCGTCGGTGTTTAGTGCAGATTACTTTGTTTCATAGTGATGCACGATTTAAAATTTGTTTGTTATGCGCGAGACACATTGGGAATGAGGATAGGAGTTTTGATTTTTTTTTATATTTAACGTGCACGTATTCGTTCATATGTTTGTAATCTTAATGTGTTTCCGCATTAGAATCGGTTTCCGTATTGTGAATTTTTTTGATTTGTCGGCCTCGTGTTTATTTCTGTTTTGTAAACAAAATGAGAGTTTCTGTGAATCGTTGTCTGTTTTTCACTGGGTTTTGTAAGTTAGTTTGAACATTTCGCAGGGGTTGAAAGTTTAATTGAAGATAGTTTAATATGATAATGAAAGTAGATAAAAAATGAATATCTTTGTAGAATATTTCATTAACCTTTGCTATTTCTACGACAGATTAATGTATACACATTATATGTATTTACGATACAAATTATACGATATCAAAACAAAACAAACATTTCAGCGAAGTGTTTGGAATTTTACACTTTAAATTAATCTATAGATCCATATAGTACAGATAGCATCAGCATTTTTAAGATTATTTATTAATTGCAAAAATTTCCTAACAATCAACGACTAAACTATAATAAAGTCTTGTATTTGAAGGACGCATGACTTTGTGATTGTATACTACGCACGAGCTCTCACAAAGAATATCTTTCACTTTGTCTAGACGTCCAGTTTAGTTAATATATCATAACGTATACACTCTATTTTATGCAACATTTGATTTCTGTTACAATGCTAATATCAGCTTCATTGAAGTTATAATCCGAATTCGTGATATTGTTTATTTTGTGTAATTTGGACCGCGGATGTTAGACATACTATTATTAAACATCTTAACCTTAATATACATCGCAGTTTTACGTAATATCGATAGATACTTGAAAATTATATATTTTACCTTAATTCATCAATTATAGTATATTGATCTTTTTCAAAAAAAAACCTTACCTTATATATTTATTTGTTAGTTTTCATATTAATCTGAATTTTTTATTCTTATTTTCTTAATCTTTTATTTATTTTTGACGTATTATTTTAACCTTAATTTAAATTTAGAAGACAGACTAATTAAACAACGTAATTTCGTTTTTATCGTTGAGAGGCTTACGCTGCTATAAACAGACAATTAATTGTCTCATATTGGATTACATCAATTTTGACCTGTACGAGACAGATGATCACAATCATGAAATTTCAAGTGTTTTACAACTTTATATCTAGATTTCAAATTACAGTGTATATTATAAATTTTCAGTTTTTACTGTATGAATTTTTTAATTATACTTGATTATAAATATGTAATTGCACGGTCATTTGAAACTCAGATGTGTTGATTTGCTAAAACGATAATACGTTTGTATTCTTGTATTCTCTTTACTATTTGTTGAATTCGAATTAAAGCTTCTACAATTTTATGTTTGCCATCTTACGTAAATCACTCTCAGTCAGTGAATAATGTTTGAAAATTTGAATAATATATATTCATCACGACGCGTATGTACCGATGAGGAACTGATAACTGCTCGCATTTTAATCGAATATGATATAACGTACTTGATGCATAATCTATATTTCTTTATTGTAAAGCAGTAGCAAAATAAATAAACCTGGCAAAGCTTTGTTTTTTGTATTGTGTTTTGAAAAACTCAAGCGAAATCTCATGTGTCCAATATTATTAATTGGATAAACAGATATACTAAGAGGTTAATACTTTTAGTTATGCAATCGATTTCTTTCAGTAATGTTTTTATTCAAGTTTTCATTGAGAAAGAAATAGACTTGAAATTTTGTTTAATACTAAAGTATTTTGCAAGAGATTATTGCACATTAAAAGAATTCATGGAAATATCATTATTAACTTAAGAGTGATTATTATTTTCATTTAATTTTTACATTTTAAGAATGTTGCAGCGTATTTTTATTTACTGTACAACATATAAGATACTTATTTTATAGATACTATAATAGATAAGATAATTTAACATAAAAAAAGGAAATCAATTTACATCTTGAATAAATTGAATAGTTTTGCGTAATCCAGAAATATATCATTTTACAAAGTATCAAAAGAAAAAATAACGACATCTTTGTTCATTTCATTTAATCACTTTTATACGTTCCGTCCATAAAACAGGATTAGTGATAAAGAAGGACTATTACATCTTATTAATAAGAAACCAACTGCTGCTTTTTGAATATTTCAAATTTTATTACGATAAAAAGTGAAATGAATGCCAAAATTATAAGCAGCACTTTCAGATGTTTCGGGAGCAAAACTTATCCACTATTGAATTATCTTTAACGTCACATGTCAACAACGCTAAGCCGATTTCGCGTTTTTATAAAGATATCAGAAACCGTAAATGCTTGTGCTTTAGTAGTTATATACGAAAGTCATAAATATTTTAATAGTCCATTTAGCAACAATGAAACACTGAACTACTGAAACAATGAATAGATAATGTTTCTTTCTTTATTAGGGCACATTGTAAGAGGAACATTCCGGAACTCGAATGAGATCATGAATATATTTTTATAAAACAAGCATGTTGCAAGAATATCTTTGTAATTTATTCAAATATTTAATTAATTAGATTGTTGCTGCTATTGATACGTTAAAAATAGTTATAGATAAGTAAATATATTATGTATACTCATTTGACCAGGACATTTTGGTATTGAAATTCAGATACTGACAATGAGACGATTCCCTTATATTCTGTTGATATATTTGATTATTATAATTGAAAAGTATATTTCTATTTGCAATATTCATTGCTAAAGCTAAAATATTAATAAAATTTTTAAAACAGCTTCTAAATTTTTGCAAGCCTTATTATATCATATGCTCCTTATCTTTCACTTCTGAAACCCAAAGTTTATTTTTGTATACACGTGTTTAAATACGTATACAGTACCAACATCTGATTACATAAAAAGCTAAAAAAAGATATATATATAATCTTTGGTATTAGTTAATTGTCTATTTAATCCAATTCAAGGATTATCTTAATGTTATAATTATATAGATAAAATCTAAATTAATAATTGATTAAACCAAATCAAAGTTTATTTCAATTATTTTTTCTAGTCACAGACAATGTAATTTACTTTTATTACTATTTTTCAGTGATTATGCTGCTGACGCAGCTAGGTTCCATGTGCGGCTGGACATCACCTTACTTAGCGCGTCTTACCGTCCCAGGTTCTCCCATCTTTCTAACCCTGGACGAGGCCTCGTGGGTAGCTGCGTTACTCAACGTGGGTCGTTTCGCAGGTGCCTTTATGGGCGCTATTTGCGTTCACTTCTGGGGCAGTAAGCGCGCGGTTATGCACACTCTGATGCCCATGACCATTAGCTGGATCCTCATTCTTTTAGCTGACCGCCCATTAATGCTGTACCTGGCAAGGTTGGCCGGAGGTTTAGGTCTCGGAATGGCCTTCAGTTGCTTCCCACTGTATATAGGTGAAGTGGCACTACCGGAAATCCGAGGAGCTATCATCACCCTGGCTTTCTGTGGTTCGCCTTTTGGTAATGTGGCTGCAAGTGTTGCTGGGTACTACCTGTCAGCGTCGATGTCCGGAATCGTGTTCCTGGTGCCATGTCTACTGGACATAGCGTTGTTCATGTGGCTGCCAGACTCACCACATCATTTAGTAAAGATCGGCAAGTTAGAAGAGGCAAGAAGCTCGATCGAGTGGTACAGGAACGGCGTAAAAGTGGATGAGGAGTTCGAAGCTGTGCAGAAGTTTGTTACTGCTTCAGACTCCAAGACTCTTAAAGAAAAGGCTGAGGAGTTTAAGACTCCACCGGTAAAAAGAGCTCTCTTCATCGTCATCATGCTTTTCATCTTTATGCAGATCTGTGGGTTGAACAGTGTTCTATTTTACATGGAGATCATCTTCCGACGTGCAAAATCAAACATCATTGACCCATCTCTTGCCGTTATTCTTGTCAATGTTTCGGGCGCCATTACAGCCGTCCTCTCAGTTAACATGATGGACAAGTGCGGAAGAAAAATCTTACTTATGGTTTCGGGTCTTGGTATTACTTTATCCATGGTCGCCCTCGGCACGCACTTCCTCCTCATGGATTTTGGCTATGACCCTGCAGATTTCGAGTGGCTACCCGTTGCCTCGACGTTCCTTTTCATGATCGCCTTTGTCTTCGGTCTCATGCCTGTACCCAGTGCTGTTCTCAGTGAGATCTTCCCTACCAACATCAAGTGTATTGCTGCTTGTCTGGCTAGTTTCACCGGTGCCGTATTTGCCTTTGGCGCGACAAAGAGTTACCAACCTTTGATCGACGCCATTGGGGAGGCCTATGTATTCTATTTACATGCGGTATTCACAGCTACAGTGGTACCATTGGTACTGTACTTCATGCCCGAAACGAAGGGCAAGACTTTGCACGAGATTCAGGAACTTTTGGTCAAGAAAACGTAGAAATATTGTTATAAGTCATTGTGTACAAAATAATCCTGCCAAAAGATTAAGTTTTAAATAAGTGATAATGAAAAATCGATGTAACAGTATGTTATTACACGAGAGACAGTAAAATATGTAGTAAATAATGTAAGAATGATTAGAATGGCGAATACACTCTAGTTCAATGAAAACAAAAGAGTAGTTACATTACCGATGTAAAAATGTAATTGTAAGCGTTAGTTTTAAGAAGATGTGAAACACCCACTTAGATCTGTATATATAGGATCCTTTAATTTTACACTTTGTCCGGTATTGCACAATCATCTATATATCATTCTTTCAAATTCGGAATAAAATCATTTATTAGAGATTTCTGAAGACTCTTTGAAATAAATTAGAATTAATTTAGAAAACTAAAAAAGTGTCTATATGAATAAATGTAAATGAAACAGCGTAATTGAAAGAATGCGAAAAAATAATAAAATTTAGAAACCGGCATAGCGCAGCATGCTCTGCATCTTCATATTCCATTAATTAAGATTAAGATTTTCTTTTAATTTTAACTTTAGTCTATTTTTTACAAACTATTGTTCTTAGAAGAATTGTATGTATAAAGTATAATTGTAATTTTGATTGATATTAAGCCAATCGTACAAAATATATGTAAATTATTTTTTTAATAGCTTTAAGAGATTAAATCAAAAAAGTTTTAAATTTTTTGTTCATAAATTCGTTGTAAGTGAGACTTAGTGCTAAAAATTAAAAATTATTATTGCGTATGCTACACTACTTGCAACTTTTTCATTATTTTACAATATTATCATTATCTGCAACTAGAACGGATAAAATACAGGTTTTTGTATCCTAAACATAATAAAAGAGTATCCATTTTATGTTTTTATGTTCCAAATTTGATGGTTTCATTGTAAATGTTACTGAAAATAAAATGAATAAGAATAAAAAGCATAGATGCGTAGAACCAGCTCAGTGAATAATATTTATGCATACTGCTATGCAAGTGTAAATAAAATAATAGAATCTACAAATATATGCAACGAGCGATTAGTTTGTAGTCTGGCACCAAACCACGAAGCCAACTTTACGATACCATGTCGTGTGCGTTGTGATCTAGTTATTCTTTTGCCTAGTTATGGATCTTTCGTCTTTCATGTTACCAGAATGTCGCTGTCCGTGACAAGATTTTTATGACTGTAAAGTTTTATGTTTTATGAAAATCACATTTGAAAATATTTAATAAAAATAATTTTTTAATAAAAATACTTTTTGAAGTGGATATATGTATAATCATAAAAGTGAGTGTGCTGTTTGAGTATAACTGCAAAACGTTTTATTATTTTGTACTAACAACTATAGTAAATCATTTTCGTAAGAAAAAACGTATCTGTTATTATGCAAGTGCCTGACCTTATAGTGCCAAAGTGATACAATCATATCATAATATGTATTAGCGCAATATTGTTAATGTACATTTGCTATTTCATATGATGACAGATAAATAGTTATGACAATTAAAATAGTTACAATCACATTTGTAAAACATTATAGATTAAATTTAACTGAAATTTAACAGAACAATTACGCTCACACTATCAATCTTTCAGAATTTAAAGTATGCTATTCTTTTAAAATGATTTGATACGTATTTTTTTTATTTTCCTATTGTACTAAAATTATATGTGATTTGCAAGATGACATTGATCATAAAAATTAAAATTATATATTTTACAGAATTAATTTTACCCTCTGCATAATTTTTTTCCGATATTTAAAAATAAATAAGATATATAGTTTTCACTAACATGTACTTTCTGCAAAAATGCTTTTTTGATGACTTCTTTTATAGCGAGCATAAATACTTATCAAGCCAAGAATTTCTCCAATTATTTGTTCTCTCTGCGTTACTTTTTCTTATGGAAAAAGTATATACATATGTTAAGTTTAAGAATCTTGTAGTTTAGATATCTCAACAGCTAGACGTGGTGGACTGATTTTGACTTTGACATCTCGTATAGTAAATGACTTATTATATACCTTTTTTTAATTCTTGTCTACTTGTTCAGTCAATGCAAATTCAGTAATAATTAGTAACTGATTGTTATAGGAGTAAATATCATCAGATGACCAAAATAAGAAAAATTCTTTTTTATTTATAAAACAAAAGAGAATTCACAGAAACTCAAATAAGTTAACCCTTTCTCCTTAACAATTTCCACCAAAAGAAAAAAAGTTTAAGGTTGTATTGGCTATACAATCCCTGCTAAAAATGACGTTAATATGAAACGTTATATTTTAAACACTTTATAAACAGTGAAACTAAAAAAAACGTTATATTTATAAAGTAGTGTACTAAAATTAACAATATATAAACTTTTAACAATCAATTTTTTTTTTATATTATTATTAGCTGTTCAAAAATTTTTGAACAGCTAATAAATTTCAAAAATTTTTTATTAGTATCTTCACTATTATCATTGTACAAAAGTTTAGTGCTACCAAATCTATTATACGGGTCGTTGATTTGGTCTCCTTATCAAGGATATCTAATGACCCTACTGGAATCGGTACAGCATAAGTTTTTGCGACACATGTCGTATAGATTCTTTGTGCCAATGAGTAGATTTGATCATAATTGTAGCACAATTTCGAAACAAGTTGATTTATTTACTATCCATTCTACTCACCGCTACAATGAATCCATTTTTATGTACAAATTTTTATCATCCACTGTTAAGCACCCAGCTCTAGTAGACTTATTTGTATTATGAGTACAACCTTGCGCAGTTAGGCATTATAGAGAACTGAAAGAAGAGACTTGCAAACTTGTATCTACATTTAATGGGTCTACTTTTAGATTGTGCAGAAATTAGAATTCGTTAAAAACCAATTTATCTAAAATGATATTGATCTCTAATTTTAAAAGTTTTGCTAAGCCGCTACTGTTAAAATCGTATTAAATGACTGTATTAACCACTTCTTTAAATATTTGTGAATTTGTGTACTAAGGGTTTTATCCGTTAATTTTCTAAAATAAAATAAAATAAAATTATGTTGTCTTAAACTTTTGGATGAGAATTCCGCAGGCTTTTAACATAAGATGATGAAAAATAATGAATTTTTTATTGTTTAAATCGCAAATAGTTAACAGTGTATGTTTCTAAATATAAATAGATCTATTTAAAAGATAGAAAATGCATTTAGTAAATCGCTTTACTTAATTCCCGGTTGCAAATATTCACGTGGATTTCACCTAAATTTCCACGTGAATTTTCACTTGAAATTTCACTTGAAATTCAATTGAAATCCACGTAACAATATAATGAAATCCGCCTTAGATGCAGGTGAATTTCCCATGCATTTGAGCTGTAAAAATTCTAAAAACGGTACGTGAATTTCACATGAAATTTATGTTCTTATCACCTTGAATTCTCTTGAGGTTTTCCTCAAATAAAAAGCTACTTCGTTACCGTTGTATTTAAATCCCAGGTCAATTTCGCCTGCATTTTCCATGATTTCCATGTGCAATTCGCGTAAATTTCATGTTGATTATTTTCAGGAAATTTTTATGTAAATATCACCTGAAATACACGTGAATTTGAGCTAAAATCAATTATGTTTTATCTTTCGTAGTTTTCTTATTCTGTTCTTATCTCAGTGTGTTGGGAGAGGGACTTCGCCAAAGTCGGCCCGTCCTCCCGCCCCTGAATCCCTTTCGCCTTGAATACTTGAGCCGTTCAAGTTTAACCGCGTGTTAGGATGCTGAAGCGCCATCTAACGTTGAAATTTTCTATCTACAAATTTACAAATTTTGACTAGAAATCTCATAAAATATAGGTGATATTCACATGAAATTTACGTAAACGTAGCTTGAAATGTAAATGAAATGAACCTAAAATTTACATGAATTTCACAGGGAATTCGTCTAAGATTCAGGTAAAATTCACGGGAATTTCACAGGAAAATCATCTGAAATCCAGGTGTAATCAACCCGGGATTTCGATAGAACGGAAGCATAGCAGCTTTTTATTTAAGGAAAACCTCAAGAGAATTCAAGGTGATAAGAACATAAATTTCATGTGAAATTCACGTGCCGTTTTTAGAATTTTTACAGCTTAAATGCACGGGAAATTCACCTATATCTAAAGTGAATTTCATCATATTATTACCTGGATTTTAATTGAATTTCAAGTAAAATTTCAGGTGAAAATTCACGTGGAAATTCAGGTGAAATCCACGTGAATATTTGTAACCGGGTTATACAATAATTAAAACTTCGAGGTCGGCGGAGAGCATGAGGAGTTTGGCAAGATTCGAGTTAAATAATAACGTATTAATTAATATTTAAATAAAATAAACAATTATATATCGACGGTAGAGCGAATAGAAAATAAAATAATAATACAAAAAAGGTTACGGCACGTAATTAATAATTTAAAAAAAAAGAAAAGAACCTGCGAATATCTCATGTGGAGAGGATCGCTCGCCGCTTCCCTTTCGACTCCCAAAAGTTTGGAGTCGAAAAAAAAAATGCTCACTCGGTCGAGGGTGCGGCCCGTCGACCGAGCCGTGACGTCGTGAACTTCGGCGAAGTTCGCGAGGTGCGTCGACTCTCGAGTTTTCGGGGAAAAAGTCGGAGATTAATAATATTCCCCGAATATTATAAAAAAAAGTGCGAGACGTCGCGGACGTCAATTTTTTTATTGATATTTTCTATATTATTCCACCTAGAGTCTTGATTTTGGTATGCATTTATTGCTAAGATCTACTTTTATACAGGTAAAAAATTTCAAGATCTTCTTAACGTATGTTATATATCTATCTTCGATTAGAATGTGGTAAGAGGCTGTGATGTGCAAGTCTCCCATAAGAATACGTGTTAAATGAAAGTTATTATAACTTCTTTAAAAACCCATGAATCGCTCTGAATTTTTACATGAGTCTTTCTATTAACAAAATATACTTAGTTACAAATTTTGTAATAGATGGTATTATTTTTACTTATAGCCCATACAATCTTAAGCTATGTCCAATCAAAATCAGTTGAATGAGATATTAGATAGAAAAATTCTCAAGATAGATGAGATAAGGCATAATTTTAAAAAATGTTTTAAACATTCTATATCTGGAAAGCTGTTTCAGAATTTCTTCTGATCTTTGCAATTTGCGAAAAAAATTAATATCTCTCACGACTTGAGTAATAATTTGAACTTAACGAGGTTATTTTATTATTGTAGTATTACACAAATAACAAGTATTTTTTAATTTATTGCATAAATAATAATCACAATATCATTATATGATTATAATTATGTTTTTCCAATTATAAGCATAAAAGTGTTAAATATTTTTCATTTCTATAATTTATTCTATTTTGTATCTTTTATCTACCAAAATTTCAGAAACGCTTAATAAAAATCTATACAGGCAACTACGTGTTGTTCTATATATTATATGCTCTTTTTCAACATTGTTTACATTTGATAACTAAGAGAGTAGATAATGCAAAAAAGCTTTTAATGACAGTTAATTTATAAGTGTACTGACAGGCTGCCAATATCTATCAAAATTTGAAATAAGTCTACATTTATGAAATTTTATGAATCAAATGATTAAAAGTGGCTATACCTTTTAGGCACGACCTTAAAACTAAAATTTTAGCTATACAAACGATTTTCCCCCATCCAGAATCCATTTAAGGCATTTTCCATACTGTATGTATGTCTGTATGTTCGTATGTAATCAAGTTACCTGATTATTTCAGAGAATTTTCGATGGATCTAAATAGGCTTTGGGGAATATACTCGTCTAATTATACCTAACAGGTGGTTCTTAAATGAGAAAGATCGATGCAAAATTTTTAAAATGCGAGCACAAAGAAATATCAAAAAATTGATTTTAAAGCCTGATATCAAGAAAAATTAATTTTAAGCTAATATCTACAGGCTTATCTGCTAAAACTAGTTAAAAGACACCTTTTTTCTATTGGGAGTTTTTTGCTACAAACAATATTTACCAACACAAATGCGAAAAAACGGCAAAAAACGTAAAAATGTATGATTTTCGGCTATAACTCAAAAGGATTTGATTTTATATATAAATGTTAAATACAAAAGTTATAGATAATAATAAAACAAAACTTTTCCATTTAACGTTATCAAATAAAACCAATTTCTGACGAGTTAGACCTACAAAAACGAATTTAAATACTCAAATACACAGAAAAGTTGAATGTAATAGTTGTAGAATATAAGAGAATCACACTTGACATTTAAAATTTCCATGTACAATCAATTCCTGACGAGTTACTATGTAACAAGGTTTTAGTTGACTCAAAAGTGTTAGAAAAAAAATTGTAGATAATGATAAAAAAATTATTTTTATTAGTATTTGAAGTTTTACAATTTTTGGTCTGGTGAAAATATTAGGTTATCCTGAGAAATGCGGTTGTGTCTATAATGTAAAAACGAAGTTTTTACATAGACTAGATGTTGGGCACGGTACGTGTGCCTTCAATATTTCTCAATGTAACAAAATTTATTTGTAATTATCTGCAGTCTACAAAAATATTATATTTAATAGAATTTGAATAAACATAAAAATGAAATCATATTATGAGCAATAAAAATAATGGAAATTGGGTTGGTAGTGTTACCGTCAAATTACTTGCAAGGTAAATGTGGAGTACACATTGAATTACCATTAAATATACATTTATTAACACGAAATTGTGAGCAATAGAAGCAATAGATAAATATTGCATCAAGTTATTTTTGTATTCATATATATTATCAGCGTAATTGGAAAGCAATATATTGTTATAAGATGGTTATTGGGAGTATATATAAATATATATATGAGCAAGTTTTTTCCTTTTCGCCAAATTTTGTTTGAGGTCGGTCAAACCAATTTTATATGGAGGTTATTCTACATACATAGAACTACATTCCGGTAAATTTTTAACCAATATGAAGTTGACAGATTTTCGTGGCATCAGTTTAAATATTCGAAAAACGCGATTTTTCCGAAAATGGCCTTTTAAGACATTTGTATAGACAAGCCAGCTCAACCGATTACAATTTCGTTTGCGGCATTTTAAACGTGATTAAAAAACCTATCAAACAAGACCTGCTAAATACATTTCCTTCGATTGAAACAATGGTGGCAGCTATTGGCTGAATTTTCAAAAATTTTTATGGCACTAAATCAGATCCAGTACATGGGCCTTATGACTTTGAGGTCTGAAAATTTTTTTTTTAGATAGCTAATACGAAAACCAAAAAAAAGAGACGTGATACGTTAAAAACGGTTCACAGAGCTCTGAACAAAAAAATCTCGAAAATAGGCGTAAAAGGGCCCATTTTTTCACCTATTATAGGGCCTTTCGCGAGCCCTATGGGGTCAACGGATCGAATAATATACAAAGTCTTATTTTTGGTAGTCCTATAACATACTAAAATTTGGGAAAAATCCAAGACCCACACCAAACAAAATTTGGCGAAAAGGAAACATCTTGCTCATATATATGGGCAGTTCTCTTGTGAATCGAGAGGTCAAAAAATTTTTTTTCTTTTAAAATCACCTAAATCGCTTCGTAACCATCCCATATGTTACCCTGAATTTTTTCAGATTCTTTTCACTTCTAGTTTTTTGGTGGCAGAGGGTCAAAGTTGGTGATTTTAGCATTTTCTGCATTTTTGACCGATTTTG
>JAWWEQ010000027.1:1104391-1124646 GCA_035583055.1 Torymus tubicola
AGCCTATTGCTTACCGGGCTGGCCAGCCATAACGCTAATCGCACGACGTAGTTTGATAGTCCTGGACAGCGTCTCCTAGAAGCCGATAGTCTCTGGTGCGGTTATCCGGCGAGATTCAACGGCGAGATTCAACGGCGAAAGTCTATCAGCAGCTAAACTCTTCACACCACAAGAAGTAACGAGATCTTTGCAATCAAACACGTGCACGCACAATAAAAAGAAAAGCAACAAGTTTGCGAAGGACCTCTCGCTTGAGCGGGCAACTTTTCATTGACTATTGGCCGATCTCCTAATTGTCGGGGCGCTCTCTCTCTCTCTTGCGCCATCTCACTCATATTCATATACATTATATCACGCGCGCTCCCTTTGAGGAGCAGATGATCAGCGCTACATGCACTCTTTTTCGCGCAACACCCGTAGTCGCCTTTGCGGTGTCCCACACCGTTACAAAATATATACTGTTCTTAACATTTTTGAAAATTAAAAAAATTGTATATATAAAATTATTAAGAGTTTATAAAGAGTTCAATAAAAAATTAAGTAAAGGGTTGAAAATTGTTCTGGATAGGGTTGTTATGGATAGAGTCCTAAATCTATTCAACGGACTCATCAGTAAGGTTTATCTTTAAAATACATATTTTTCACTGCGCATTTTGTACTTGCTACTAGTTACATGTATTTATTATTACTTCACAGAGAATTTTGTACTTGCTACCCGTTATAATGTATTCATATTCTCTTGCATCTCCGTCTCATTTACTTATAATTTCATAGTATGAATTTAAAACGTCTATGTTTCTTGGTACTAAAATTACTTTTTTACATATATTCAAAAGACACTTTTCTAATTCAATTTTATTTTTATCAACTCTTATATTATCCTTCAATGAAATATGATGAAATTATGTCTATATTATATTTTTTTTAAACTACTTTTAATAATTTTTGTTCTATTACAACGTATAGAACTAAAAGTAGATAACAGATATATCTATGATCTCTGCTAAGATATACAGATCTTTCTATATCTCTTTCTATTCTATATCATTATTACAGCGTATTTTGATTTTCGCGATGCTTACTTCAACATCACATGCATAAATCCTTTTAATAAAAGTAATCACCCTGTGAGTAAAAATTTGTCGAATTTTCCTTCGACATTTAGAAGTGCGCATCCCATCGTATCATGCGATGCCAAAAAAACTAAAATTAAATGTACTGATGAGTATCATAAAGCAGGCGTGGCAGTTCTCAACCAATTTAAAAAAAAATTTTCAGAATCAACGAGTAAGGACGATAAAATTCAGCTACTCACCCTTGCTCCTGATTTTTGGTCTCGCAGAAACTTAATCAGAGAGTTCGGTTGTACTGAGTGAAAAGCTTGAGAAGCGAAAAAGTTAGTAACTGAAAGAGGAATTTTTTCAAAACCTGAAAAGAAAAAGGGCAAAATCTTTCCAGTTGAAACTGTAGATTCAGTTAAACGTTTTTACGAGAGAGACGATATTAGTCGTGCAATGTCCGGATTAAAAGATTGTTTTTCTGTTAAGCAGGATAATGGTAAAAGAGAATATGTCCAGAAAAGGTTAGTACTTGGTAATTAACATGAAATTTATTGTATATTTAAAAAGGAGCTGAATCGGTTAATATTGGCTTCACTAAATTTACTCAGAGGCCGTCGCATTGTATTCTAGCGGAAAGCAGTGGTACGCATAATACCACGAAAATATCAAGCTGATATTAATAGTATATTACGTACCGTAGGAGGAAATAGTACTCCCGAGAAGCGTATACTATTTTTTCTCCGAGCGAGGCCGAAAATACCATATTCCCGTCTCGGAGCCCGGCGGGAATGTGGTACTTTCGGTCCGGCGGGAGGAAAATGCTATTAATTTACAGAGTTTAACTGAAGGTACTCGACTATCTCTTAAAAACTTCCACGACTGCATCCAAGCAATCGCATGTAGTAATGCAAGTTCGAAATGTTACTTTTGTGACTGTTTAGATTGCCCCAATATGCCTGTATTATGGAAATATTTGCTTGAATGTTTTGAGAAAAATGGTATTTTTCAAATACAGTATGAGTCATTACTTCAGATAGATCGTTGCAAAATAGCATCTACAACTGTAAATGTTTATGAATTCATGAATATACTGAGAGAAAAATTAATAAAATTTAAAACTCATGACTTCGTTGCGATAAAGTTCACTTTACAATCCAAAAGTTTGTAAAGAAGTTCGTGAAAATAAAGCTCTTAAATTGATAAAGGATATTTTAATATTAAATGAATTTACTTTAAATGATTTTAATTTACCAAACCTTACTGTTCTCGAAAATATTGAAGACAGGGAATTCAATAATGTTGATATACATGATTTGCAAGGACAAAATAAGGAACCAACAGTTTATTGTATTAATTCTTTATGAATAGTATTTTTAATAATAATAGTTATTATAACATTGACAAATGTTTTTTTATTGATGAGTCTGGAGGAAGCGGAAAAATTTATTTACTGAATACGCTGATAAATCATCTAAAGATTTTCAACATCACAGTTTTACCTGTAGCATAGACTGGTATAGCAACAAATTTATGAATAAATGGCTAAACTTCTCATACAGCATTTCAATTATCATTTGATATTAATGAAAATTCTACATTCAATATTAAGTCTAATTCAGAAGCGGAATTATATCTGCAGCTATTTAAAGTAATAATCTGGGATGAAATAAGTATGGCATCAAAATTTGCATTTGAAGTAGTTGATAGGTTATTTAGCGATTTGTGCCAAAATAATGCAGGAAATATTTGCAGGAAAAGTAATCATAGTTTCAGGAGATTTCAGACAAATATTACGAGTAGTTAGACATGGCAATAGGACGAAAGTTATTGAGAACTGCATTACAAATAGTAAATTATGGAAAGAATTTCAACAAATATCTCTAAAAGAGAATTTAAGAGTTGGCGAACATGAACAATCATTTAAGCAATGGCTTTTAAATATTGGTGATGGATTATATTTAAATTCCTTCGAAAAAATTAATGGGGTTGTTGAAATTTCAAAAGAAATGTTTAAAAAGGGTTAAAGAAGGGTTAAAGAAGGATTAAAAAAGGGTTAAAAAAGGGTTTAAAAAGGGTTTAAAAAGGATTAAGTAAGAAATTAAAGTAACGGCAGACGAGGATCGAAGGAAGCTTCTTAATATAACAAGGATTTTCTATTAAATTAATTCTCTTAATATCGATTAACGCATTTTCAGTTACAATGATAGTGGTGCAAATTGGCGTATCCATGGGTTGGTCCTCACCATACACGGTCCGCCTGACAGCTCCAGATTCTCCCCTCCCCATCACAACAGACGAAGCTTCCTGGATCGCCTCCTTGCTCAATCTTGGTCGCTTCTTAGGCTCCCTAATAGGGGGTTTTGGCGCCAACTATCTCGGAAGTAAATTTACCATGCTCCTGACCCTCTTGCCCATGGTTGCCTGCTGGATCATCATGATACTGGCACAGAATGCCTGGATGCTTTACATAGCCCGTTTCTGTGCGGGTGTCAATATCGGTGTCACCTACTGTGCTTATCCCTTGTACGTAGGTGAAGTGGCTCGACCCGAAATTAGAGGTGCACTTGTGACATTGGCTATGGTTGGTTCACCTTTTGGAACTGTAATTAGTAGTGCAGCAGGATCGTATCTATCCTTGAAGGTTTTCAGTGGTATTTTTTTGGCGCCCTGTATCGTGCTCATCGCATTATTTCTGTGGCTACCCGAGTCACCCCATCATCTTGTAAAAGGTAAGCACATGGTTAAATCTAATTGAAGAGTTATCCCAAATAGCCTTTCACTTAGAATATAAAAAATAACACTGTCCAAGTGAAAAATGTTAGACACATATATTTTTATATCGGTTTCAACTCATTTTTAGAGCTAAAACTACGTGTCCATGGAGTAATTTAGATCTAGAAAACGAGTAAAAAGTTTATTGTTGTTTTTTTTACAATTTTTTACCATAATAACTTTGTAGAGATCAGAAACTAAAAACTGAAAAGTTTCATCTTTTGAAATGACTCCTAAATGGCTAAAAAGGGTGCTATGGATGAAAAAATACTGGTAAAAATAGTGGATACAACATTTTTTTTAAAAATTTTAAAAAACATCAACAAAAACTCTACGCGTTTTCTACTTCTAAATTACATCATCGACAGGTAGTTGTAGCTCTAAAAATAAGTTTGAACCGATATAAAAATATACGTGTCTAATATTTTTCACTATTTTACCTGTATGCAAAGATGCATTTGATTCATATGAATAAATGGATATATACATATACGAATACATAGGTACTATACGTAATCCTTGTTTCACCAATAACTGATGAATTTATTGCTTTACTTTAAATTTTATCAGTGGGCAGTTTGGAAAAAGCAAGAGCATCCATAAACTGGTATCGAGCAGGATACGATGTTGATGAGGAGTTCGAAGCAGTGAAGAACTTTGTGTCGAACAATAATTCTGTGAGCTTCTCCGATAAGATAAGGAAACTGTGTAACCCGCCTCTCAATCGCGCGGTTTTTTTCGTGAATGTTTTGTGGACTTTACAACAGATCTGTGGCATCAACAGCGTCCTCTTTTTCATGGAATTTATTATCATTAACGCTGGAGTTGTTGTCATGAAACCCAGTGTCGTTGTCATGTTTGTTAATACAGTGGCTGTGTTTTCTGCTCTATCCTCCGTGGTACTGATCGATCGATGTGGCAGGTGATTAAGCCTTCACAAGTATTTTATAATTTCTTTATTGAGCAGTTTTACGAGTACTGAATTACATAAATTTAGAAAATAAGGTTCTTTCATTTCAATTTTCAGAACCTTTTTTTACAAAGAATACATTACTATCTGTCAATTTAAAAAAAAAACATGTAAAAGCTCTTTTATTATCACTTACCAGGAAAGTGTCAGAAATACGGATTACGGATTCGACTCAGATTTAAGTATATTTTTTTGGATGTAGAAACATGAAGAAACCTATAAATTAGACCCTAACGATTCAATAACTCAAATTTCTGATATTTTTAGCTTTATTTTGAAAAATCTGAGAAAAAGCCTGTTCTTGAAACCGTAATCGTTTAATCTTAGAAAGTCTTAAATATCAGTTCGAAAAAGGAAAATAATACCAGAGGAAATGGTGCAATATTACAGCTTTCTTCATATGTCTACATTAAACAACATATCCTGAAATTTTAGCCGAATTCGTGATCCGGAATCCCGACACTTTTCTAGCCAGTAAGAATATTTTACTTTCAAAAAATACACATATGTACATTTCTATTCCCAGGCGGCTTCTGTTAAACGTCTCAGGACTGGGAGTTACCATTTCCATGGTCGGGATGGGTACGCATTTCCTGCTAATCGAGAAAGGCGTTGCTACTTCTGAAAACCTCCAATGGCTTATTATATCCTCAATGCTTCTGTTTGCTGTACTATTTGCAACTGGTATTCTTGCTGTACCCAGTACCGTGATAAGCGAAACATTTCCCGCTGATGTCAAATGTATTGTTGCCTGTATGGTTAGTCTTACTGCATCTGCTTTTGCCTTCGGCTCAACCAGATCGTACCAACCGATGGTAGACTACTTCGGACATCCTTTTGTCTTATACTTATACGCGGCATTGACTTTCTTAGTTGTACCATTTGCAATGTTCTGCATGATTGAGACAAAGGGCAAGACTCTTCAAGAAATACAGGATATTTTGGCCCAACGAGAAAAAATTAAAAAATGAAGAATTGTAGTGTTTAAAGAAGAGATTTAATGTCGAGAAAGTATTTCAAATATATTAGTGTGATCGTACTCATTACTGCATAATGAGTTATATTGTTTTTGTAACGAAAATTGTAAATTATATATATATATATATATATATATATATATATAACTTTAAATTATATACACCATAAAATCTCCAATAGATGTAGTACTTATTTTATTCAGTTTATGTATGGAATTCTTAACAATGACCAAAAAATCTTACAATAGAACAATTCGTGTGATAAATATTTGGAAATTTCATTTTATTTTAAGGTAGTAACTTTCTACTTATTAGAGGTTGATAAAAAGGAAGAGAACTCGAAGATTCAAATGCATAATTTATAAGTTCTTTATTTTTAATAAATATCTTATTATCACATATCTCAAAATGAAAAAAATACACACTAGACAGTGGGACATTAAAAAACTTGACTTGTATTTAGATTTTTGCATAACTTCTTTAGTAATTTCATTTGTACACAATGAGAGTTCAGCCGGTATCAGTGGTGTATCCAGTGTACAAAGTGAAAGAGGAGGAATGTCGTCGCATTTCCAAGGTACGCGCGCGATGCCGGCTAAAATGTTAAAATGGGTCCTTCTCGATGATCTAAAATATCTATTGAAAAAAAACCATAATTATCAGTCTTTAGGTTTGCTGTTTTTTCAGAAACTAATAAATTGTGTTTTTCATCATGGTACCTTTGGCTATACTCCACCACGGAAGTGTGATGTAGGTGAGGAAGGCGTTAAGGGGGACGGATTGGGCTCTCTTGGTTTCCTTCCAGAAGTGGAAAGTTTGAGTAAATCCCCGCATCGTCCACAGTGGATTGTATGCCCCGTCGTCCAGTTCTGAGAAAAACATAACATTGGTAAAGAAATCGAATAAAGCAGTTATCAAATTATTCTAAAGCAAGAATTAGCTTTATTAACACTGAAAGAAAGGTTTCTTTAAAATAATATTAACTTTATTATTATCTTAAAAGTACCTTCGATATTTAAACAATTATTTAACCACCTTTCAATCAATGTAAATTTTAGTTTGTTCACTATCATTTCTACTTTTTCTATTTCTATTGTTGTATAACACTATATCAAATTTTAGTATATTTAACTTCTAACATTAATGTTTCATTTGCATTAGTTATGATCAGTTTTGAAATGTTGTTATGTTGTTTTATGTTAATGTTGATACAGTTATAAAAGAATTGTGAATCTGGAATGTATACTTCTGAATGATTTTCGTAATGTGTTTCGTAATCGTGAATAACAGCAATTGAAACAGCTATATAGACATCGACAATCTGGAACAATGAGCAGTGAGAACATGTGTGACTCATGCCGCGTGTTCACGTACATAAATGTAAGCACACTTCACTGTTAGAGTTGTAAGTAAGGAGCTTTGTATTTGTTGTAAGCATGTCTCATTATACCTTTGAAGAAAAAAGAAGATACATTCGCGCCATAACGTTATGTGCAGGCTTTGCAGTAAAGATTATAAATTAAGTATAAATAAATTTCTTTGATTAAAAATATTGAAAAATTATGGAAGTTTTTGAAAAGATATTTGTTCACGTTGACCAATCAAATAACTTTGCAAAAACCAAAAGGCCGAATATGTTTTTATTTTTTCTTATTCTTATAAAATTATATTAAAAATTATATTAAAATTAAATATTCTTATAAAATACTTATTAATTTAAAATAAAACTTTTAAATTTTTGAAAAACAGAAATACGTAAAATAAAATATTCAAAGAGCCAATTAAAAAATAAGGAATATAATTATTGAAATAAAGTTAGCTAAAAAGTAACATGTTTTAAAAAAACGTTACTCTATTTATTATTTAAAAAAATTTCAATTATGAATTGGTAATAATTGTTTTATATCAAGATATTGGTCATAATAACTATAAATTTAGTAGAAGAATAATTCTTTCAAATTCTGATGTATTTAATATATTGAACATAATAGAAGGTTATATAGAGTAGAAAGTAATGGTTCAGTGCTGGCATGTATGTGTGGAAGATATATCGTGTTTTCCAAATTATTTTTACAGGGTAACTAAGGTTCGAATAGACCCTTTATGCGGAATTCGTCTTTAAAATGTTTAAAATACGTTTAACTAATAATTTTAATCGGAAACAAAATTCGGTAAGTTTTACACTATTGCTTCAGCAGTTGGTTGGTGTTTACAATATGTAAAATTTGTTTTTATGTAAAAAGCAGTAACAAGCATAACAACTTTTGAGCATTGGTATAGCTACAAAAATAAGGGACTTAGAAACATCTAATTAAAGCAGATAATAATGAGGGTTTATAATAAGAATTATTGTTAATTGTATGAACACGAAATTAAAAAAATTTATATGTATCATTTTTTTTACTCTGCTGTGAAGCCTATGTTGAAGATTTAAAATATTCAAGTCTAAAGATTATTTTATAAAGTAACTCTTTCAACAATATCTTATTTAAATAGTTTATCATGTACTTTGTTTTTATATATTCAATACCTTTGAATAGATATTCACAAAAAATGTATAAAAACATAGTTATAACTTATAAAGTTGTTTTAATAATAAAACGTATTTCTCAGTGATAAACGTTAAAAAATACATATTAAATACTTAATAAAGAACATATTGTTTACTATTATCACTTATCCAAAATCAAATTAGCCAACAATAACATTAGTTCTGGAGAATAAGCCAACAACACTGAATAGCTCATCACCAAAAGACTTCGGGTGAATAAACTTCGACAAAAATTGAAGACTACCTAACCCTCCCGGAAACACCTTGATAAAAATTACACAACCAAAAGGTGTACAGTCACCAACACAAATCAACAGCAGTTACAACTCTATATTATCGCGCATTTAATTTACATAATATAGCCAACAACATAGTGCTCGAGTGTGTGTATATATATATATATATATGTATATCAATGAAAAAGGCCGAATTCCAAAAGGCAAAAGGATCCATCCGAATCTGGTGTTATGTCCACAGAGGGGAGGTGGTGGTGGTAGTTGTAGTAGTAGTAGTAGTAGTAGTTGTAGTAGTAGTAGTAGCATTAGTGGTAGTAGGTACTTTGTTCGTGGGAACATTTACCCTGAGAGCCGGGCCGCCGGGGAAGCTCGCACCAATAGTAGATCGCGGTGCCGTCCGGGGTGACGCGATGCGGGGGCAGGGGATTTCCGGTCAGGCTGCCCGAGTATGCCCTGCGTCTACGACGACGTGGAAGAGTGGCGCTGCGTTCCGGTTGTTGCTGTTCCTGCTGAGTCCTCGGGATCCTGGCGTTGGCATTACTGTCTATACCATTCGCCTCATTGGCATTTCCCTCGACCACGTCTTCGGGATGATGTCCATTGTTCTCGTCGTGTAGTAACAGGGATGAAGTGGTGGTCTTCTCATTAACGAGGCTACGTGACCTCCCACGTCTACGCTCTGCAGACCTAAGGCTCCGCACAGGATGCTGACTATGATTGTGATTGTGGAGATGATGATGATGAGGTGAGGGTTCATTATTCTCGCAGCAGTCAAGAGGTAGTTCCTCCTTGCCATGTACGAGGATAGCACCAGAGCCAAGTTTCTGTCGCACGTTGTCATCTGTGGGTGACGAACCTGTTGGTAGCAAGATCTCACTGCCAACTTCGATGGTCTGCTGTTGTGGATGTCGTTGGTGTGCTTGGTGATTCGAGTCAGTGGAATCTTGGCGTTTGAGACCTACGATGGACGACGGGATATTAGAGATTCTACCTCGTGTTTTCCCTCCGCTGACCCCGAGGATCGTCGACTTTGTTCTTAACCTTTCTTTGAATTAAGTTCTTTTACTCTCACAATATCTTTGCGTTTGTACTTTACGTTTCTTTGAAAGGTTTAGTTTGCCACGTGACGAATTTTTATCTCGTTATGCCTTGGAGAATCTCGGATTTTTCCTTTGTTTGTTCGGGACTTAGGGACTATCGTATAATTTGCAGTTTATGGGAATTATTCAAGGTTTTATAGGTAGAAATACAAAAATTACGTGATAATTTTTTAACATGGGCTTTTTCAATATCGATTAATATTTTATGGGACTTTTATATTTTTTATGAAGACATTTTATCAAAATAAAAATTCAAAATTAAATCCGAATATGTAGTAGTCGTAGAAATGATACCGTAAGATAATCAAGGTCTTCAAAAAATTCTTTGACCGTTCTAATATTTTTACAATCTACATATTAAATTTAGAAAATTACCAGCAGCATCAGTCGCACAATTTATTTGAAGCGCAGATTTAAGTGAAATGAAATAAAAGAAATTTCTATGATTACAAAAGTCATAAAGTAGCGATGAAAAGTAAATTGTTATGATGGTAATTGTATGTGTGACATTCAAGCGCTTATGAATAAATGAAGAAATAGCATATATTTGATTATTTCTATCTAAGCACAAAAAAAATTTTATTAGTTATATTTTTATCAAAATCATAACTGACCTGTTAGTTCTTCAAAAAGCAGCAATAATTACATAAAAGGCGTAAATGTTCCATTCTCATGTCTCTGAGTTATTATCAATTCTATATAAGAGTAGCAAATTTCCTTTACAAAATACATTTTTCGTAAAAATTAAATTTTCTTTTAACATTTTATTCTTTTATAATCTCATACTTATTTCAGATACAATCCTTAGCAACTTCAAGACTTTGCTGATTTGACTTATGATTTCATTTTAAATAATAAACTTTAGTTTGTTAAATAACGGAATTAAAGGAATTCAACGTTTTAATATTTTGGATTGAGTATTCTAAAACTTCGAACCATTGATAAGGAATTGGTGTAGTTAGACAACTAAGGCAGGATGGGTGTAAGTTAATTGAATGACGGTTTTAATATCGAAAATTCTTAGTACTGAAATAAAACCTATGATGTTAGCCTGACAAGGCTGTCTACAATTTCAATTCTACGTCTGCATCTTTAAAAATCTTACATTATTTTTTCTCGAGATAACATTAGAGTTGAAGAAATGAAGTATAAAAATGGAATTAACTTTTTAAATTCTAGTTTTCTGTAGATCAGGTTTCAAGGCATCACGAATAAATCTGATGCAGATACGTCAAATCAAGTACTTCCATAATCGTAAAAACCTATCCGAATCTCAAAGTGGCATCTTAATTCATGCAGGGATATTTCCGAGATACTCCAGAGCAGCATCAGTCGTCGACCCTTAGTTACTTATCTATTGTATGACTCATCACGTAGAAGGGCAAACAATCATTTTGCCAAATCAGTAGCTACAATTGTTTTGACTTTTGTCACAAACGACTACGTTTGTATTTCAGGATGCTCACCGCGAAATAGCGGCCCAAAGTCGCCGACTAGCTCCTTTGGTGACGGTGGAGGTGTCATCGTCGTCGCGGCCACCATTCTAATTGCGGCGGCGGCTCGACCCAGCAATGGCGATCTGCCAGCGGCGATGCGCTGGGCACGGCGCACAGCCGCCGGCGACGACTGGGCCGACCTCGGCGCCGTCCTACGACCGGGCAAGCGGCGGCACCGGCCCCCCTCATCATCTTCATTGTCCTCCCGACCCTCGCCGCCTATGTATGCGTAGTGGTGGTGATGGTAGTCCACGACACACACAGCGTAAAGAGATACATCAGCTGAGAGCGCGTCACACACAAGTGGTAATGGTTGTGTTGTTGGTGTGCCGGTAGTGGTGGGTTAATTTTATATACGTGCCAGTGACTGAATGGAGGACTGAGGGTTTCTTTTGTATCGGGATACATCTTTTGTAGTATCTTGTGGTTTTGACCGTGTTTAGTTTTGTTTAGCCGATAGTGGACATTAGACTTATCGAATTAGAAGATGTTAGGAGTGCAATATCTTACATTTTGCAAAAAAAATTGCTTAATACAACAAGATTGGACTTGAAAATCAATCTGCTTATTCAAAAAGGATAGTTCGCTTATTTTAAATTATTTTATGCTTCAGAATTTAGAAGTAGTGAAAAAGAATGCAATTATTATGTTTTTTCAATAACGTGCTGACAAAAGAAAACTATTTTGACCCGAATATTTGGTCATGAATATTATTGTTATACAAAGATATTTGCTTTTTATAAATAGTATATTACGACACAAGGACAGTAAAACAAGAAATGTCTCAGATCATATATAATTGCTGGCCGAGGCGAAGCCGAGGTTGACAAACATGTGATATTGAGGCTTTCTTTTTTACTGGCTATGGTCTGTATACTATTTTTCTGCTCGACGGTGCTGGAAATTTCTTTGCAAAGAAAATACTATTTTAAAATAAGCAGGTTTCCTTTTTAAACAAATGGACTGATTTTTCAAGTTAAATTTTCTTTCAAGCACTATGTTTCTGAGTGACATCAATTATTTAGTTTATTCCTGACAACTGAAATAGCATCAATTCGGAGTATCTGTTTCACTTGTTACAACTACAGTTCATCGTCGTAAATGTCACAGCTTATCAAAGTACAGAAATCGAAACGTCTAGCGTCCATTTGTTGGCTTAGTGATATCGATACAAGACGGAGAGTAGTAGCATGGTTTAGTGTAGCTGATATCTACTATGATCTGACATATCGTTGATTTGATGCAGCATGGCTTTATCTGGTTGATTCTATTCTCGCTTTTTCATCCGGTACACATTTCGAGTTCAATCACTACTAGGGGATTCTCTAACTGATTGATTTAAGATTGTGGTTTGTTAGAGAAAGGATTCATTGTCGGTTTAGAACAGACTGCGATTGTAGAGACAGTTTTATGTCAATATTAGTGTATGTGCAAAATCATTCAGACGTGTTTGTAGATGAAAAAAAATGATCATTTGCTTTGGTCATCTTATACTTTTTTAATTCGCACAAAACTGTTACGAAGATTCATTTGATGAACAATTTTCTTAACAGTTTTTTATGAGATTTAGTACGGGATTTTTATATAATTTTAAAACATCAATGTAATGTTTTGTTTACTACATTATTAATATCTTGGAAATTCTATATAACTTATATTTCTTTTATTTTTAAATTTAATTCGTAAATATATTTTTTAAGGATTTAATTTAATTCACTAATTATATTTAAATTGTACAACAATATCCTTAGGATCACCAATAAACATTATACTTAATATCTGTTGATTGTTGTAAGAAGAAACGTGAGAAGGAAACAGATAACAGTTTAGCATGCATAAATATGAAGTATCGAGAGAATGACTATTTATAGAAAAAAAGTGGTACGAACCATGAAAACGTAAAGGTGCTATTTGAAAAAATTGCAATGTTCTATCGAGCTGCAAAAATTTTAAATCGTGCACTACGTGTATTATATGCGTGAAATATCAGATTACGAATTCTTCGATATTCAAATGTGTGAAATTGTTTATTGCACATTAATTTTATGAAAAATATTAGTTTATAATATTTATGCATGATTTAGTAATTGTCTGTAAATTAAAAATGGCTTTTTACTAATGGATAAAAATGGACTGAGTCTATTAGTGTAGGCGAAAAATGCATGTGTGTTTCAATGCTAAGAACTACTAAATGTACTTCAAAAATATACATTTTATATTTGTTTATATCACATTTTTTAATTTCTATTTTAAATGTAATGAAATATTAATTAGGAAGAGCATAAAAATGTGATAAAACAATATTAATTAATTATTATTGATCGGTACATCTGTGATAATATGTTTCAATGTTAATTACAGCTCATATTTACATAGAATTCATTACTGGCTGAATATTATATCGCAGTAACTTTTTAAAGTAAGGTAAATTTATCTAAATAATTTTTCAACAAAAATTTGAGGATAACTAGTCATAGTACCACAGTAGGTCATTTGTAAAACTTATCGTTGCAGAGTTCTCTTAAACTTATTAAATTTAGAAAAACTATTGTCAATTATAATTTTAAACACGAGAAGTTCTAACTTCACGCATATCAAACGACCAATTCCCTAAAATTCATGTCACCAATTCAACAACCTGAACGACTACCTAGCCACTAGTGCATTCTGACCCAGTGTATATGTATATATATACACTATTATTGAGCACCAGTAAGGTAGATATGAGAAATTCGTGTTAATATTAATGCAATGTGATTAGCATGTATTACCATCTCGCACATCCCCGGCCTCGATCTCGCTGAGTCCATTTGCCATTGAATCGAGGCCTTCGTTCTCCGACCTGGCCTTCGTTGCAGCGCCATCAGGCTTTGTACGCCAACCACCACGTACGAAGTTGTTCAGGTTGGCACTCGGATCGGAGAGCCTGCGTTGATGGCGATACATGAATAGCTCCTCTGCGTCGTCCCATTCGGCATCCCAGAGGGCATCTGTTACGCAATAGCCCGGCTCCGAGGTGGGTGTCTCGGCACCGGAACCTTTAGGCTTCGTCACAGCCATTTCTGCGTGACCTTTTCCTATAAATTTTTGTTACTTTAAAGATTTTTTTGTTATCATAAAACTTTGTAGAAGTAACGTTATAAGATGTATTTCTAATGGATTGAATATTTTTAAAATTTGGTACAATTCTCATTTGAATCGTAAATAACAGATCTACAATAGTCCCAAGACTCTCATAAAGTATTGATTTTTTTAATATACTCTTTATAATTGTATATTCAGAGAAAGGCAAAATCATGCTGATATGCACCTACATTCTGCACCACCTAGCCTTTTAAACGGAAATCCAATCGATTCCAAGAAAGTAGGTTGCCTTTATAACCTATTCCATCGCCCCCTAAGTCATGTATAGCAAGATTAGTACCATTCGCGTAATGGGTAGTAGGATCTATCTAACAATTGAGCATCGTATTGGACCGAGTATACGTATGAGCCACTGAATGGGATATACAATCTCTAGGCAATGGCACATACCGCTCGTTCCGCGTAATCGAATTGCGAGGTCTTAGCTCTGTAATTCCGTATAGGAATATCATGTGGAAACATACCTTGAGGTCCTTTCATTCTTACGAATTCTACTCTTTGTGACGTCGCTCCTGAGAAGAGGCCAAACGTCATCCTCTGTGCCATTTTTGTACTCAAACTTGACTAAAATACAGAAACTAATGTAACAATCGTATTGTTTAAGTTAGTTTTAAAATAAGATTTATCAAGACATACCCGTGCATCATAAACTTTTTTCAGTGCATCATATCTTATAGAACCGAGGAAGATGACGCCTTGGACGGCGCCCTCTCTATCAGAGGCCACCAATTCCACGCAAACCATTTCCCCGTCTCTGACTAGAATATCACAGAAAACTTCGTCGAAGTTGTCAACCATAAAGCAGATGTGCGGATACGTCATCTCCTCTAGGTCGCCTTTGGCGTCCATCCGTCGACGACTCGGACTAGCATATACTTTCTGAGAATGTCTTCTTAATACCTGTATTCATGAGAGCTATTTTTAGTAACTAAGTTCAATGTATTTTTTTTCGACGATATCTCTCGGATTATTGGAAAAATCATATTTTACATTACACGTCTCCAGAGACCAGTCAAGCACTTTGATATTGATTTTTATTATTCGCCCTGGGACAATAGACATCTTCACCCCTTTTCATATCAGAATCAAGGCATAACCATACGCAATGAATAATTCTCAGCTTTACACACATACACAGATGCACACATACCGTCATTCAATTTATTCCCTTTGTAAAGTTCGAACCAGCTAACTCTAGTTCGCGCAACTAACAGCAACTACAGTAT
Organism: Torymus tubicola; assembly: GCA_035583055.1. Lineage (NCBI taxonomy): Eukaryota > Metazoa > Arthropoda > Insecta > Hymenoptera > Torymidae > Torymus > Torymus tubicola. The sequence continues at coordinate 1,119,925 of JAWWEQ010000027.1, forward strand.
ACAGCAGCTGCAACTTACTTGCAATTCCTTGGGGCTTGTCCTCGTGCAAATGGCGAGAGTGAGTGTGTAATCGAATTGGTGTACCACCAGATTGAGGTAAACCGTCTCCTCCCAGTCGATGTCTGGATCGCCGATGGGTAACTTCTTGCTATCCTTGCGAAAGACATCAACCTCTGTCTCAAATTTAGGTAAATACCTCGAGGAGCTTTTCACGTGCTTCTTGCGCACGAAGAACAGAAGATCATCGCCGTCTATTGTGTGTTCAGCTTGAAACAAGAAGTGTCGGACGAACAGATCCGTCCAGTACGTTGTACCTTGCAGCATAACAAATCCTGAATCTGCGAATAGAGTGATAAAGCAACATTAGTCAAACTTATGTAATCTAAAAATATTCTATCCAGTTTTAAAGGCCATCATAACGTCACTTAATATATATTTTCTAACAAAATTATTTTATGAATGGCTATTAATAAATAATGTTAAAAGATGCAGCTTTACTGTTTCTTACATTATTTAGCAAATTTTAAAATGCCCTAATTGCATACTGTTACTATGAACACCAAAGACTGATTATGCAAGCTGATCGATATTTCCGATTAAGGCGTCTATCTTACACTTTAAAGTCATAAGCATGGATAGGTAAGACGTCAAACTTCGACGTGAGATTGATAATCGGTGATAATTAAAAAAATGTTAATTCAGTGTAAACATCCAGCTTAACTGACATCAACGGTGTTTTAATGCGATAATGTGCAATGACTTAAGAGCTTCAAGCTTCCCATTTTATTGATCATTCTGTTTTTCAGCATCGCATAAGAGCGAAATTGGCGGAGTTTTCTATACAACGAGGGTAAACGTAATTCAAAGCATGCTTTGTTTACATTCACGGGATTGATTAAAAACGTCGCCTATAGGGAAGAGATAGAAAATTAAAGGAACCTTTTATTTTCATTTGTATAGTAAAGTGTTCGAAATTTATTGAAAATTGACTAGGTATTTTAGTGTCAGTTAAAGATTAACGGGTATCAAAATGCTTGCGTTACAATATTAAGAAAAAAGTGAAAATAAGTAGTACAACCAAATCGTAACTGAAATCAATTTAATATAAATACATAATTATGTATATGCAATAATTAATTTTCTTTTAATATTAATTGAAAAGTAATTTTGTAATATGAGTATAAGCATAATAAATTTTTACGAATAATGTAAAACAATGAATAAAGTAATAATTGAAAGAGTTTTCTTTTAAGATACATAATAAAATTTAATGATAATCTATTGGATGAAGTTCTGAAACTGTAATATTTGTATATTTTTAGACTTGACACATTGTTCTAATATTGTCTGAAATAGCACTGTAAGAGCGCATATTAAGCAACTAATATATTTTGTAGATCGATAGATCTGAAATTACAATAATATTTAACCTAGTGTTTTTAAATTACATGATTAAGAAAAACATAGAAATATAAATATATGGGACATCAAGAGATTAAATTTCAATTTTAGTTTCACATAAGTATGAACTAATTGTAAGAAGAAATTTAATTCTACACGAGCTACTAACGTGAAATGCATTTATTTTAGTTATTTCTGTACATTTTCCGACAATGACCGTCATTATTTTTATTTAACTTTTATGTAAGCGTCTCTAAATTACGAAGCGTTTTTTTTAGCTATAATAAACTACAATATTTATGAATGACTGAATTTCTCACGAGTGGACAATTACGTGAACTCTATAATTAATAAGTTAGAAGATATTAAACCTATGTTTTAAAATTCTATTTATAAACATTGAACTGAAAAAATTACGAAAAGAGTACGACGATCCTGTGCAACGTATATTAATAATCTTTAACTATAATTAATACAGTTTTGTTGTTAAAGGTAAAATTTTTAAAAATATCTCATGACACTTTTTGTATAATTAATTAATAAACATAATATTTACGACTGTTTCCTTATTTTTATTAAATTTTCTAGTCGTCATTTATTATTTGACACGTCTTGTCATATTTAATGAGATTCTGTAGAACGCATGTACTTTATTAAAATTCAATGCGCATCAACAACAAATATTTTTCACTCCATTTAAACATTTCAGAACGGCAACATGTGCCACAAGTGAAGACCCCATTTTGTTGTATTATATTTCAATCAGATAACATGCCCGTTTACCATCAAGACTTTTTAAATTTCTATACAGAACATCAACATTATAAAAGAGACGCGAACACAAAGCCGTATTTATTCCAATACAGTAAATTCACGTTAGCTACTGTTTATTTATTTTATTTTATTTTGTGTGTATATATATTGAAGCTCCGATCTGCATGTTTCGCACTCGTCCTTCGCACTGAAATGGGGAGGGGGGATGAGTCATCGCTCCCTCTATTGTTACATCGTTCATGTTCAAAAGTACCTGCAGATAGTGTCATTGTACTTTGATCGCGTCAATCATATGCACTATTGATTCGTTGAACCGCGATGAAACTTATCAATCCTATGCAATATTTCCCCTCTCTCGAAATAACAATCTTGCAAGCTACCTATATACGTTCGTATATATGCGACGCAAGATGCTGCAACGCACTCAGGTCAAGCGCGCATTTAAAATTCAAATGGCCGTCGTCTGCAAAATGTTCGATTCTCCATAAATTATCGGACGTTAAAAGTATATATGTTTTGCATCTATTAAGAACTCATGCGCACTCTCTCTCTCTCTCTCACTCTCGTACTCAAACGTAAACAATGTCGAACACACGTACCGTCCTTGAGCAGCTGTCGCATCTCCTTCGTCCGCTGGAAGTTGATCTCCTCGAGGAGTTGTTCGAGCATCGTCGGCGGTCTGCCGAGGGCTGCTGAACCTCCAGCTAAGGTCGCCATTTCCTCTCTTTTTCTCTTTATCTCTTCTTTCTCGTTTTATTGTACTCCCTCGTACTCTCGGTCGCTTACGCACGCACCTGTCACTTATCAAACCTCGCGACGTTCATCTCCATCCGGAGCAGACACACAATCACACGCCTATAGAAATGACCGTCTGCTACTTCACTTGTAAGAACGACTGCTGATGCACGACGACACACGGATGCGGCTGCTGTTGCTGCTCGCCCTGATCGCCATCATCATCTCGGGGACGACGCCGTGACGGTTCTTCGCTAGCAATGCGAGGAAAACACATATTACACGGCGGCACAGCGAGATACGCACAAGCGCGGCGGGTGGTGGCGAGCTGCGCGGGCGGTCAGAGTGGGAGAAACAGAGTGAGAAAGAAAGAGAGAGAGAGAGAGAGTCGCGGCGTCTGCTATGTTCAGGTTATGTCGATATTTCCGCGGCTGCGCAGTGGCCTGTAGCAGGTGTTGTTTGTATGCGTTGCAATGCGCGCGCGCAGTAGAGAGTTGTGAAGTGGCGCGAAAATTCGGTTTGGGAATGGCACGTGACGTGTTAGGTAGCTAAACATGGAGGGTTGGGTTAATCGTGTGTTATTTTTTTGCATTGTACAGAATTAGAAAAAATAATGTTGTATGTTACTGAGTTATAAAATTTAATTATAGATTTTAAGATACAATAAAGCTTTTAGAATACTTTAGCGGACTTGGAATTCTATAATCAATATGTTGGCAAGTGAATGATATTGACAGTAATATAAATGTAGAAGATGGTTTAAAATATCATCAGGTATAGAAATACTCTTAAATATTTAATTATTGTGAAAATATGAATTTAAATGTTTCAATAATTGTGATCTATTTAAAATATAGATGTTTTTTAAAGAATACTATTCATAAAACATTTATTTTTAAATAATCACTTAGTACAATATCATTTAAAGCCTTTAATTAAATTTAAAATTTTTATAATTAAATAGATATTAATTAATTGAAAATAATAAATCTTTAATTAGTTTAATTATATTTTATCGGTGATTACTGCTTCAGTTGATTAATATAGAACGATATGTAAAAAGTTATTTTAAGAATTAAGGTAGAATCTCTCAGGGTAAGTTCGATACACTTCTATTTCTCTAAAGAAACTCTGATGTAAATACAATTTCGTGAAATATACCATTAAATAAAAATGAACTCAGTTGCTTAGAGCACATTGGTAACATAATATTTAAAAATAAAATAAATAGAAATAAAAATAAAAAATTACATTTTAATTATTTCTTTATTTAATATTTACAGAGAGAATGTTTTTAAATTGACAAACGTAAAATGTGACAAATAAAAAAATTTATTCGAACAAGTGGATTTATTTTAAAGTAGGCACTTGTAATTATCATTATTATTATGCAATGCCCCATTAGCAGTAACTGACGTTTGTAGCAGAAAATGGCAAGTTGGCATCTCATGTATAATATTTAAAGATAAATCTTTCTGAAAATCACGAAGAAGATTATTTGTGAAGTTACTACAATACGTAATTAGCTGGTGAAAGTTCTTAATTATCTTAAAAAAATAAAATTTGTTATACATTTTTAAAAACTTTTCAATTTCATTGAGAGTCATAAATTATCATCAAGACTATTTCAAAAACCAGTGGTACGTCATTTATTCTGCTTCAGTATAAATCTCTCAAAATGCATAGAATTTTTTATCGTAAAATGTAATTATAAAAATCGAACTTTATATATATATATATATGGGCAGTTCTCTGGTGAATCGAGAGGTCAAAATTTTTTTTCTTTTAAAATCACCTAAATCGCTTCGTAAC
>JAWWEQ010000027.1:1124746-1166634 GCA_035583055.1 Torymus tubicola
AACATATGGGATGGTTACGAAACGATTTAGGTGATTTTAAAAGAAAAAAAAATTTTGACCTCTCGATTCACCTGAGAACTGCCCATATATAAATATTTATAAAGTTTATTAAACTCATTAACTCAGGAATATATAAATAAGTAAGCGACTGACTATAATTTTAAATATTATCTAAAATATTTCTATTAATAATAATAGAAATAAATTAATTAAAAAGTATTAACACATTACAGTAGCTCGTATCAGTCACCATAAAACTCCGCAGTGAAAGTTTTTATTAATTTTCCCAAATCAATTATAACACAACTAGACAGAGTTACAAGATCCGATCCGAATAATACTTCCTTTTCACGTTCTACACCGAAATTAATTTCCACATAAGATCGCCGTGTATTAGTTGCTAATTCCTCAGCGTCGAAAACCGCTAAAAACCTTAAGTAATTCTTCACCATGATTTATATACGACAAACCTTATCGATCGTTCGGACGCTTCAACTCGTGTTTTCACATCTCTTCACTTGCGAGTTATATACTTACAGACTTTTCGCGATTGATTTCCCTCTCTCTCTCTCTCTTGTGTAAAATTTGCGCACACTTGGTATAATTAACGAGGACGGCGCCAAGTAGAGCGCGAGCAACGATTACTTACGAGTACTTTCTTGTGTAGGTATGGAGAATTACTATTTGCTTGGATTTTCGAAGATCGAGTGCAACATTTGTAATTATGCGTGAGCGTTTAGAGAGATGATAAATGCTCGTCCATTCGTGTATGTGTTTTTCCACTGGATGCTCGCATTTATAACGATTCGGGAAGAAGAGCTGCACGGTTGAAGTGAAATCGTTTTTTTGTTTTGTTTTATTGTTGTATGAATATAGCGATGGAATCTAAAGATAAGCAAGGTTTCAAGCGTCGTGGTTATATTTAGTTGGTAGCGATAAGTATAATGTTATGAATTAATATATTATGGTAGACTTTTAATGATAAATATATATATTAACATTTAATTTTAAGTATTCAAGAATATTGAAAAATAAAAAACTAGAATATTAATTGCGCGATTTACGAGAGTATAGACCTGCGAGAGATATATACTTTCCAATTTTGTCTTCTAACGCGTGTCGAAGAGCGCACACCTATTCTACTTATTAAAGAGTTCAGTAATTTTCCGTTAACTGCATTAAAACTACTTTCCCTCGGAAATGAGAGAGCTAATTCCTCTTTAAAATTCATGTTTTTATGTGTTCTATGCATATACATTAGGGGTCATTTTCAGACGGATTGGATATTATAGATTATTATACGGTGATGTAGAGATTTTCCATTATATTTCAAAACTTTATACGGTTAAGATCAATTCAATCTCTATATATATCGAAGATTCAAAATATATATGCAAATTAAAAGAAAAGTTAGAGGGACAGGCATAGAAGAGTATATAAATTATAATAATATCAAAACTTTTTGGTCTGGAGAAAATTATTTGATGTACCGTCATTATATTGCGTTATCTGCAACACTGGGAAATTTATAAAATTTCTTTGAATTTACGATCAATGTATGCAAAGCTTTTTTTGTGGTTTACCGGCAATTTTTATCATGAGGTCATCGTAAATTCTATGGAACTCCGTGATGTCCCCGGAAGAGAATTAAGTACGTTGTAATTTTTCCTAAATTATTGTCCTCTGCCATGGATCATCTCAATTAGTCAGAGTTGAATTATGTGCCTCTACACAAAGAAATAATTCTCGAGAATGAGTGAATATAAGCAAACAGAAAAAAGTTACTACTAGCTTTTTTTCGGATTATTTTTTTTTTTATTTCAGCGTAGTTTCTTACTACAATATCTTCGTTAACTGCTACCAAGTCCGTTCCACTTCTATCTTTTTCGCAATTGCCTGCAATTATCTTCTCGCAATTTTGATACATTGTTATGCAAAGCTAGAATAAACTCGAACTGGTGTCAGATTTTCTACCTATTTCCAGTCTACCCAGCCGTTGCTTTTATAATTTACACATTTACATTCGTATATATTTCAACACCTATATTCTATATGTAAAAAAAATCCTCTCCAATAATTCCTCGTTATTACCTTAAATCTTGTTTAATGTAACAACTTTTATAGTACAAAAATGACACGTTAACTTTGCTTTGCAAGGCGATGCTGCGTCTCTTCATCGCTGCGTGGTTCATCGCCACGGCGTGGGCGGGATGTCCGCTGAGTCCGACGTCCGAGCAAACTTCCGGCCCGCGGCTTCCCGGCGACGGTGGCTATCGGATCCTCGTCAGCGGCGACTACGATAAGTACATCCCGAACGCGGTCTACTCCATCAGTCTTCGAGGTATTATATTTGACAAGATTTATATTACATTTTTCCTGGTGTTCGCACTTCTTTGCGCGTGTTAACTTTTGAAACATAATTTTTTTACAAGAAAATGAGCAAGTTCTGAAGTTCGATATGCTATTAAATTCTATGTATATTTAAAATTTTTAATTTTTTTTCTGACAATTCAATAGAAATATATAAATAATTAATAGACATAATTTATTTAAAAACATTTTTTAAATACAATACAATATGATATTTTATTTATTTACACAAAAACACATTTATTATCATTTTCTAAATTTAAAAATTGGATTTACATGACTGGTTAACTTCAATACACATTAAATTCCCTGTTGGAATAAGGGACTTGATCAAATATTATTTGATCAATTTGGATACAGAAACGGTTATAGCAAATATTTGTACGATGATTTGTGACTAAATGAAGAACACAGTTATATGGCATTGTGAATGTTTTTTTGCAAAAGTTACGCATAGCTTCTCTATGCTGTTAAATACTATATCACTTAACTGAGTTTCATTTAAACCTATGTAGCTTCGTAATTCTTCTAACAATTCTTCTCTCAATTTTTTGTATTCAACTATTTTATTACTATTTTATATATCCACGATGAATTAATCTGCGAGTACCCATTAGTTTGTCTACTTTCCATATTGTGTAGTAAACCAATAGATCTGTAAAGTTGCTGCTATTTTACTAAATTCATACATTTGTAACTAATTATTTTGTTAAGTATTTCTTACCTTAAAAAATAGAACTAGTATTATTAAAAACTAGTTTGAAATTCAATATTGATTAGAATTTTCTAATAAATATAACTAATGGAATAACGGGATCTGTAATCGATATTTAGAACGTTGATTAGACTATAGAAAGAGTTGTTTTAAGTTTATAATAACCTTGGCGATCGTTTCTGTGCTGAAACTTTCGAGATACTAAAATGCCTTGCAATCGTGTAAAGTGAGCACCTGCTTGGTAAAAGCAAACTCTGCAAAACTGTTTTGCTGAAACAATCTCTCTATCGCTATAAAGTTCCATAGATAGTAGAATATAAATCTTAAATAATTATCACACAGAAAAAAAATACGTGCAAATAAAAAAAAAATTTAAATAATTTATTTGTTTCTTTAGTAGGGTTTAATATATAAATACAGATAGTATAGGACAATGAAAAAGGTATTTCTTGGTTAATATCTATAATTTATTGATCACGGTAGTATAGAAATGAAACTTGAAATGAAGTATAGATTGTTTATAGAAAAATATAATTTGTGGTATACTATCTATATATTATAAAAAAAATAACAAAAGAAGATAATTTGAAGTTGACAGCATTGAAGTGCATTACTATATATTTAGTAAATATATTAAAATTTCACTTTTACTCATGTTTTTCGTTAAACAAAAGAATCCTTCTTTAAACTTTCATCAATTTATATACTTCAAAACTTAAGCAAGCACATAATTAAATTAAAAATTTCCCAAAGTATCCGCCTGTCAGCCCAGCTTACCAAAACCACGCTAACTTGTTAACCCGATACTTCCCGACTTCCCTTCCTCAAACTATATGCTAACGAGATTAACCGTTCATCCCCGGGTGACCAATAAGGTTCGGGCAGCTACGATGCTCCCCAGGAATTCCGGCGCTTCACCCTCTCCGTGGACTCGCAGCATGCACCGTTCAACCCCGCAGCGCGTGTCGGTTTCTTCCAGATCTTCCCCGACTCACTCATCGAGTTCAATGAGGATTGCGTCAACACTGTCTCCGAGGTCTCCGATATTCCCAAGGGTGAGGTACGTGATCGATGATATTTTCGTTTTGGTAAAGTTAAATTCGTATTAATATGCGGTTTGGGTATTTTATTTATATTATGAATAAAACATATTAGTATTGATATTAATTTATTTATATATATATGTATGACATTTTTTGATAATACTACGTGACAATTAATTATTAGAAATCGATAAAAACATCTACTAAAATAAGATATTAATTTTATAGGTACATAAATAAGCTATAATTAACAATGTTTTGATCAATGACTTTTTGCATGTCGCCCAGAGTATGCGATTCGACTGGTTTTACAATGTACACACCTACCTTCGTGTCCTCAAAAACGTAAAAACAAAGATTTTACACACTCCTACAGCACAAGCGGTACTCAGACATAACATATATACTGTGCAAAGGATCTCTCTTCTTACTTTCAATCAAGTCAATTACCCGACCGCTTTAAATCACATGGCTCAAACCGGTCAAGGTCACACGCACTCACCTCGGCGAAATTTCGCGCTCCCGTACCCTCCTTTCCTTTCCCGTTTTAATACCCGCAAAAAAAGAACTCAACATTCGCTATGCCTATTGTCATTGTATCAAATAATACATATATACGTGTACTATCTAACTAAAAGGACAAACCAAACGAAAAAAAACGAATTTCCACAGGTACAAGTTATGTGGCGTGCGCCTCCGGCAGGCTCAGGCTGCGTCATCTTCACGGCAATGGTGCTAGAGGATGCAAATCGTTGGTACGCTGAAGATGGACACCTTAGCCGTACCTTTTGTGAAATGACTCAAAAGGAAACGGAGCAACTTGACGAGCAACGTTGCTGTGCATGTGACGAGGCCAGATATAAGGTAAGTTTCTGTATGTGTGTGTTACGCGCGTACTTGGATTTTTCTTTTTTTTCGGCGACAGTATATAGCAGCAGTAGCGCGTGACTTTGTGGATCACGGGGTTTCTGGGAAAGGTGACGTTGCGAAAGGATGATTGAGTGGATATTGCATGGCAATGACGGGAGCAAATACATTAGGGTTAATCGTACTGCTGCTGTTGTTGTTGGTGTTGGGTTTCTTTTTAATTTCAGTGATTATATATTGTGCGGTGAATAATTATAATGTAAATGGAGAATTGATATAATTTGTATAGAAATAAATTTTTTTGATGGAAAGTAGGTCGGTGCAAGAAAGTTATGAGGTATTTAGTAGTATATGTTTATTAACTTTCTTGAGGTTTGTTAAGTTAGTTTAATTTGTAAAAGTTATGAATTAGGTTGATTTATTCTTAAAATTATATACATTTTCAACATAAGTATAAAGTATGTTATAATCATTCATATAGAAATGCTCAAATTTATAATTTATCGATAAATATCGAATGACTAAAATAATTATCAATAATGCAAACTTGTAAACTCTACTTCACTAAACTAATAAAAAATTCCACAGCTGGTAATGGAAGGCCTCTGGTCGAACGCAACTCACCCCAAGGATTTTCCGGAGTCGCTCTGGTTGACGCACTTCAGCGACGTCGTGGGCGCCTCCCACGAGACGAACTTCTCGTTCTGGGGCCGCGATCACATCGCCAGTGATGGTTTCCGTCAGCTCGCCGAATGGGGCTCAGCGTCCGGTCTTGAAGCTGAGCTGCGTAACAAGGCGAAGTACTTGAGGACGTATATCAAGGCGCCTGGGTTATGGTACCCGCATGTGAACAGCAACACATCGGCTGAGTTCAAGTGAGTGGGTTTTTTTCTTAGTTTGTGGTGGTGGCATTTTCGTAGATGAATTTATAATGATTATGTTTCTTAATTAAGATAATAATATGTGATTTTAATCATATATAAACAGAAACTAATATTACAATATTTCATTTTCATACAGATTTAAAAAGGTATTAAAAGGGTAGGAAATGTGTTGAAGTTGATGGATGGTCTGACAAGAGTTTTTAAATGCGTTTGTTTGAATTTCTTACAAAGTATTTTTCCCAACTTTGTTTTATTGAATTATACACTTTTAAATACATTTAATAATTAAATATATTAATGCGCTTAATGTTTGTTTATCTTTTGGAATATTTTAAACTATACAAGATATCATATAAATATTAACGTTTAGACTGCCTGAGTTCAAAATGGTAGATATGATTACGTGAAAATAGAAAAAAAATATTAAAGTGGTTAAACAATATTTCACTAAGGACACATTTTTCGTGAAAAACAAAGCTATTACAAAAACAAATTGTAAGTTGCATTATTACCAACATGAAAAGAAATTTAAAAAATATAGAGAATCAATGATATTAATTAAAATTTAACCATGATAAATTGAACAAGAAAATAAACTACAACTTCCTAACTTTCAGAGTCGACCGCAAACACCCACTCTTATCCGTCGCCTCGATGCTGGGCCCATCACCTGATTGGGTCGTCGGTGTGAGCAAGCTAAACCTCTGCCAACGTGATTGCACCTGGATGAAACGCATGACTGTAGATCTCTATCCCTGGGACGCAGGTACTGACAACGGTATCAGCTACATGTCTGCTAACTCTGAGACACGACCACGTGAGCGTATGAAGCCCATTACCACTATGTACCCTGAAGATCCACGATCACCGTTTTATGATCCCAGTGGTAGACCTATGATGCCATTAGCTAGGCTGTACCTTGATCGAGAAGAGATTAGGAAGAAGAGCTGTGACGAAAGGGACTTGGAGGTGGAATTGGCTGAATTTGGTGCGGCGGAAAATAGTCAGGATACGGAGAGACGTGAGTTTTTTCGTGGACTATAGGTGGTGGCCGGAGAGGAGATTGAAGTTTCGGTGGATGGTTCGGTTTTGGGATACGAAATTTGTTTTTTTTCTGGGCGTATAAAGGTACATTTTCGATGTAATTCATTTCATATAATTAATAAAATCATTTACTTTTATGTAATCATTTTACAAATATTCCAAATATTGTTGTATAGAACACGGTCATAAGTTTACTTTATCTTTTGTACTTTTTAGAGAAAACGAAATTGAGAAATCTTAAACATTAGGATTCAAATCAGATCAACTTCAAAATTAGATCAACCGTTTCCGTGTTTTATCAAACACGCACACACACACACACACGCACACACACACACACATATATATATATATATATGGATAATTTCAGGTCAACTGAGCAAAGTGAAAATTTTAAAATTGTTCAAAATTTGTAGGCACTTAGTTTTTTATGAGAGAAACATGTTCCTAAATTTTTAGAGCAATATTTCAATAATCACAAAAGTTATTGCATATCAAAAATTGTTATTTTTTACAATTTTTGGTGAAAACTCAACTTTTCCATTTTTTTACTCAAAATCCTGAAACTTTTTGTATAGAACATTAATTGGGAAAAAGTTTACATTTTACTTCTAGAATTTAGTCATATTTTTTTTATGACCCTTTTTGAAAGTCTCTGATTAACTGCTTTTCAATGTAGCTTTATCAAAAAATAACAGTGCTACGTATGAATATTTTTTGTTCGACAAATTTTTTTCTGATTCTGTATTGTTAATCCTTCAACATAAGCCCTGAACCAAGAAGAGAAACCTCTTCAGAAAAAAGCTATGAATTTTTAAAAGATGTAAAAATAGTGAAATAACCCTCTCTTTGACATGACTAGCGGAGTCAAGTTTACTTATTACTGACTTTCATGTGTAAAAATTAATGAAATTTCTGAATTTAATGATGAAATTTTATCAATATTAAAGGATTTTTTTAGCTCAAAAACGAAGCAAAATTTCGAAATATTTTACATAAACTTTTTTCTTATAATTTTTCGTAGAATTTAACTATATTTTTTCGAACCGGTATACGACTTTTTTTTCAACATTACGAATGAATATTTTTATATCTAAAAACGATCGTTAATCATTACAGGATTCATACAGACACTTTTGGACAATCAAAAAGTATCTCCATGAATTTTTGGGGAGAAAGTACTGATCGGACTTATAATTTTTTTTAATTTATATGTTTCATTTGCATATATGAAAGTGAAAACATAAACGTACGGCGTTAAAAGTATTTTTATTGAAAAGCTCAGAGAATTCTACAAAAAAAAGTATTCTTGTGTCTATCGTGAAAAATGCTTCCCTGAGGAGTCATAAATGAATAAAAATCAGTCAAAAATACAAAAAATCATCAAAATTCAGTTTTTGACATCTTATATTTCCAAAACCATAGATAAAAAAAAACTAAAAAAAATCGGAGATATCCAGAATGAGTAGCAGAACATTTTCTGAGAGTTTCAAAAAAATCTATTTTTTACCTGTCCATTTGACAGAGACTTGGACATATATATATATATATAACCTTTTTTATTGTAATATTACCGAGTAATAAATTATTACTTTTCTCTCCATTATGTAACATCGTGTATGGTACCCTCAATTGATAACTAAAATAACATGTCGTATACGTCGTACGACATCTGTAGTATCGTATAAACTAACATACTGTTGTGCTTGTAACCTCATATCGCGTACATCATTAATGATGTGCGCCGTCGCTTCGGCAGCATTGAAACTACATAATTATACAGTATTATTGTAGTGTAGTATTATTTAAAATAACATAATTTATATAGCGTTAAAATAATAAAGTCATCGAATTAATTACATATCAAGTACTTTAACGTTTTTTTTCAACCTAAAATTTCAATCCATTAATACATTAATTGATTACTAAAATTAATCATGTCAGAATAAATACACCATCAGAGGTAAAAAAAATAATTCAAAAGTAAAGATATATCCCCTATTTTCATAATCATATTCATTGCAGGGTTGTAGCTCTCAGTAGCATTTAATTTGGTAACGTATAACTCGATTACTTAAATATAATACCTTTCCTAGCTCTACTCGTCACAATCAGATAATAACCAGGCTTTCTTCTCTAAACGCATAAAATTATGACTCGCATGTATAATTTCTTGCAAGTCACCAATCAAATTCAAACACGCCGCACAAAATAGGCTACATTATTAAATTTACTAAAAATTATTATTTTATTTATTTTCCAAATGGTAGCGGAGTGCCTGACAACTGAATACTCGGAATGGTCACCGTGTTCGGTTACCTGCGGCAAGGGTCTACGCATGCGAACACGTGCTTATCGTATCCCTGAGAAGGCAGCGATGATGGGATGCAGTAGGCAACTCGTGTCCAAAGAAATGTGCTTAGCTGATGCTGGCGAATGCAGGTCAGTACAAAAATATTTGAGGTTTTTTTTAAAGAAATATTTTTTTTTAATAATCATTGCTGCAAGGCGAACATTACACGATCAAAATAAATGAGTGCGATATATTGATATATTAAAAATTTTTAAAGCCTACGGGGTATAGTACTTAAGAAACATGTAACCATAGTCAGCAATGAGTTCATACGTATTCACGCAATAAAACGAGCCCACATTGCCGTACAAAAAAGAAACTAGATTGTCGTATACTAAAACTCCCCTGTATAACCCTCTCTTTTTTCAATTCATTAATCCTCAGTTTCGTCACCAACGCACTGCATTATACCAATGAGTAATCCCTGTATATAAACGCTATATACTAAGAGAGCATTACTTAATTCTCTTTCCTCGAGTATAATATAAGTAGCTCTCCGCGCTCGCGATTTGTGCTGCGCTATACCAACGTATATTGCACAATGGCAAAAAGCGCGCACGCGTATATATACACGCGCTAATTGTCCGCAGGGGTTTCTGAAAAATCGACTTTTAATAGTTCGGCAAGCGCAAGAGGTGAATGGGCGAAGTGAACGTGTATGGTGTATATGTATATATATGTAGGGAAACGAGTACGTCGACACGAGTATGGTATAGAATGCAAAACGGTTTTAGATTTCTTTAAGAGTCCGTGTATATACTTTGTTTGTCGTACGATGTATATATAGAGTGTTATTAGGTTATTGGTGTTATTTAGGTGCTTTTTTTCAACTGCCAATTGGTGTAAGATATGTTTGTAAGTGGTAAACAGATTTTATTGCCTCGAAATTATATCTCTCGTGCGTTGTGTTGGGTGGTTGGTTGGGAAGTTATTTTATAATTTTTACGAACACGTTTGCGTTATGATAAAAAAAATTTTTTCTCTTTAATTTTACAGCTCGTATTTTGTATAGCAAAGTTATTAATATTTTACTGCATATTTTATTGCTTATAAAATCTATATCGCGAGGATTATCCATATGATTTATCCGAACGTGATCGCGATATAAAGTTAAAGTTTTTATTATATAACGTACTCGTGCGTTTGCAAAATTGATACATTATTTTAATAATATCGTAAAATTAGTTACTACGTTATATAATAGTATATTAAGTAAGTTCAAAATCTTTACAGGAGTAATAAACTAATGCAATTTCAAACAAAACATTTTTTAAATTCATTTGTCTTTGCGATTTCGGAAAGTTTAAACAATTTTCTTATTAAACAGTATTAATAATAAAAACCATACACACGTTTATAAAAACGATCAATTATAATTTCAAAATTGTCGGTTTAAGCTTTGGCGATAATATTTCTTGTTAATTATTTTGAGGATTTTTTCCACCTTAGTTTCTAACGTTATGTAAGCATTGATAATTTTAATTATTAATTAGTTCTTTTTAAACGATTTTTATGAAAAATCTAATACAATTGAAATATAAACTCTATCTTGCACAGACCAACTTCTCAACCTTTAACATCATTCAATATATTAAACCCACTTTACAGTGACGGCTCGAACAGTGGCAGTCCTGGTGGCTTCGACAACGACGGCGGCCCGTTCCCCGGTCTGGACGAATCCGAATGTGGCACGACTGAATGGGGCGAATGGTCTGAGTGCAGCCCTTCTTGTGGTATTGGCGCGCGCATCAGAAGGCGTCGTCTTCTTAATCCTCAGAAACGCAAGAAGTGCTACCACGTCATTCTCATGGAGAAGGATAAATGCATGCAATCACCGTGCACAGGTGTTGACGTTGAGCGACATGATGAGATTTGTAAGGTAAGATTATGCGCTGATTATTACAATTTTTTTTAACTTATCATCGTTTTTTAAAGGTGGCATTTGGGGTCCTTAATTTGGTAGGAAGTTTTGAGTTTTAATTAAATAAAATAATTATGCAACGCTCAATATAGCTGTTTCTGAAAACAATATGTACAGTTGGCATTGAAAGAAAATGTTTTTGTTATTTTATTATTTTCTATATAAGCATGGAATTGTTTCAATTTTTACCTTTAGTACTACTTGAATTATAAAAAAGTACACTAAAAATTAGTTGTAATTATCTTCATCGAAATATTAGTAAATATTCACTAATTCTTAGTGAAAATATATGGAAATATTCATTATTAATAATAATTATTAATAATTTTAATTCATCTCTAGTGGTATTTTGATTAATTCAACTTTAGAAAATAGACCGTAACTTTTATCGCGTAAAAAATCTTTGTATTCATATATTACCACACCATATTAGTTGAATAATACCGAACTTTCAAGCCCATCAACTAACCCAAAACTCTCTCTCTCATCATATATAGGTAACCGACTGGTCAGACTGGTCACCGTGCAGTGCGACATGCGGCAAGGGTGTGAAGACTCGCACGCGGCTTTTACGTGTAGCACCAGAGTTACGCGACGATTGCTCGCGTAAAGTTCAAATGATGGAGCAACGGCCTTGCCTCGACCAAGCGGATTGTACCTTCGACGTTGCTACTGCTAAAGGTACAAACTTTCGTATAGTTACGAATTATCCTAAAGTACCGATTTCCGTTGGTTGAGCTGAGAGTATAGTATAATGAGTTGAACGTGTTCGTGTATAGTTGTCTGCATGGAACAGCCGGAGAAGGGGCCATGTAGGGGATACTTTGAGCATTGGACTTTTAACGCAGAGAAACGCATGTGTGTGCCGTTCATTTATGGCGGATGCCGCGGTAACAGAAACAACTTCCGGACTCAGGCTGAGTGCAATGATGCTTGTGATATCGTGAGTATTTCGAGATTGTTGGTGAAAGATTATTTTAAGTATGATTTAAATGATCTTTTTGGTCACGTATAAATTTTCTTCAAACTCAATTAAATTAATTTTCCATTGAAAGTACATGTACTTAATTTTAAAGGTTATTTTGATTTTACTAAATTTATAGTTTATTAAATTAGACGGAAAATAATAAAATAGTAAAATCAACTGTTTTAGTAAACTAATTATTCCATTGTTCTGAAAATGGAAATTCTACTCTTAAAAAAATGGAGAGTCTACATTATAAAACGAAAATTCTCTCTTTTTAAAAGTAAAATGAACTTGCCACTTTAGACCTTAATCAGCTGTTGAAAATATAGAATTTACTGATTTTGTTCCGTGTAAAGAATTCTTTTTTGTACGTAATATTTATTGAAGATATCTCAAAAAAATATTTACTTTTCATAAAATTGAATTCTTCTTATCTTTACTAATATTATAATCCTGTTGCCAGTAAGTAGAGTTCCTTTAAAAAAAAGCCAAGTCAACATATGACCATGCCAAGACTTTAATCTCTTTCATCTTCTTTCATCGACTATAAGAAACCGAAACCACATTCAAGCAATTTTCAATAAAAACCAGTTATGAATCGCACGATAGGCCTAAAATAATATATAGTCTTACCCATCCCACGTAAGAAAATTAGGTATTGCCAATATCTTGCTGGACATATGAGCAATGCTATTGGAAATATTACAATCCGCATATCTCCAATACAACGAAATCAGTCGCAACCGAGTCGAAATCATGGTTTTCGATGTATTTCCCACATATTTGACATAGTATAGTTCATATCGTCGGCTTGGCAAAACAAGGTACCACCTCAGAATCCGTTTCGAGAAGGTACCAACTCGGAATCCGATCCAAGAAGATATCAACTCAGGAGGAGATTTTTTAATTGAAATTTAAGTTGGCATAAAAATAAATTCATTTACTTATACACTGTATTACGAAATGAATTTTTCATTAAAAATGTAAAATAATTAGTGATATTTTAAATCTTATAATTTAAGTAGGAGTAAATTTTATATGTGTGTCTCTAAATTTGAAAGAAAATTTCAAATAAAAATTCATGGAAAACCGTAGATTCTCGTGTATTCTAATTGTAAATTTTAAATCCATTTATACTTACGTAGTTAATATCAGTTGAGTTTGCGGAATTTTACAATAAGTAGATGAAAGAATGTAACATGTATTTATTTCACTCAGAAAAAAGTACAGTATGTCTTATCAATAAAGTCCTGTAAAATATGATTTTATTTGGGTACAGCTATATTTTATAGTAAAATATGTAAAGAAAATTGAACTAAAGATAGCTATAAAATGTGAAAAGTAATACTTTAAATTATGATGTAAAGTGAAATTTCCCATAAAATATTGCTTGCTGTACAAAAATTTAGTTACGGTTTTTCACGAATTTTACATTTGAAATTTTCTTTCAAATCTAGAGGCACGCATACAAAATTTACTCCTTCTTAAAATTTAAAATATCATTAATTATTTTGCATTATTAATGAAAAATTCATTTCGTAATATAATGAATATTACGATATAACGAGGTTTGAGGATAAAATACGAAGAAAATAAGCGTCTCAGTTCTCCGTATTCTATCGAACCCGTTTGGCTCTCGTTCCCGCGAATTCGTGCATCTCGAGCGTTTGTTTACATCGCTCGAGCAACGTATATTCGGGAGCTGCGCGCGGGGAGAGCGCGACAGCTGTACAGTCGCGCTCGATTCAATTTCGAATCAGATTCTCTCGGGCCGTCTAACCGCGCGCACGCGATCGTCTTATATTCGGATACTCCAGTGACCGACGCTATCCCCGGGTCCAGCCTCGTCATCATCGTCCCTGCTAAGTATTCCGACACGGGTGCAGGCCTGCTGTTGTCGCGACTGGGAAGGACACTTCCCATCAACAGCCTGCACTCAGTCAACGGTCACGCGACCTGCAAATGACTCCGTGAGTAGACCGTTTTGTACGATATTAACTGGGCTGGTGCAGCGTTACCAGTCTCAGTATTCCTGTATTTTCGGCTCGCAATAGCGAGCGGCCGGTGTTGGGTTCACCAGCCCAACGAAAGTTAATTATACTAATCCGCCCGCGCCGAGCGGCGGATCTCGCCGTCTTGTCTGCGTGCAACGCGACGCGTACCTTGTGTATATTTTAACTTGAATAGACTTTGTTATTGTTTTACATACGCTGAGTCTATTCGTCATTTTTATTATTGGTTGTACTTTTTTCAAGTGGATTCTGAGGTGGTACCTTCTTGGCACGGATTTAAGTAGGTACCTTCTCGAAACGGATTCTGAGGTGGTACCTTCTTTTACCAAGCCGACGATATATTGGGAAATTAAAAAGTGAAAAAAATAAAACATTATATTAAAATATTATTACCTTCATCGTAGTGTTCAAAAAAAGATTTTCTTGTTATCTTATATATTTTATTGTCTGAATCGCTACTTAAACTGCATTCCATATTATTACTCTACAAGATTATCACATTTGAATATAATAGTATAGGAAAAATAAATCTAACTGTAATTTAATCTTATAACAGAATCATCATCACTGCTTTGGATAATTTGCAGATTTGCGTCTAAGTCTTGTTTGACTTTTCCGAGAATACTTTGAAAACATATACGGCCGCTTTGACATTACTGCTTTAAAATTACAAAATTTATAACAAAAGAACAATGATTCATTTATTTTATACACAATTGTTAAGTTTATAATAAATTCGGGTATTCGCACTAGTTCCAAAGCAATTTTACGTTATTCATTTTTTAATAGCGATATCATTTTTTACATTTCGATAGCTTTTTAATAAGATATGATTACTCCACTAATGTAAATTTAAATATATAAGTATTTGATGTATCATAACTGTTTCAATACTATAGAATATTGAATATATTGAGGACTAATAAATGTTACTGAGTGATTTTCAATGTATTCGAAAAATTTCAACAAAGACGAATTCCAAGTAATACCTGACAAATTTATTTCGATTGGAAATGTAACGTTACTTCATATTAATGATCTTATAAAACGAAAAATATTTTTCCTGTCGTTCGCAAGTTGGAAATTATACACTTATTGGCGTGAGCAAACTTGAACTTAGCACAACTTGATAGAAAGAATAATATACGATAGTATTCAAATGTTGTGTAGGTGTTCTTCCACTCGTGCTATTGTCGCCTTCGTTTAAAATTTTGTATCAATAAAGACGTCTTAGAACAGTAACTTTTCAGTATGTTATTTTTCTACAATATAATATTATGAATACGTTTAGAAAAGAACTTTTATGATATCATAAACCTCATAACGTTAAATAATGTAAGACATGTATTTATTAGTATGTTGATAGAGAATTTAAAAATATTTTAATGAAAAATATTTTTAAACTGAAATAATTTTGTTAATTTGGGCCATATATTGCCAATAAAATGGAATGATATAGAATAATTTTAACAAATTTGTTCTATTGCCAATATATGAGTCATACTACCTCAAACCGACCGATTTCTTTGTATTGGAGATATGTGGATTTTAATATTTTCAATACATGGGAGTAGTATTGTTAATATGTCCAGCACGATATTGGCAATATCTATTTTTTTACGCGTGTTACCAAACCCTCGTTTACTCTACCACCATGTCAACTAACCATGAAACGTCTCCAGGTGAGAAAAACACTGAATGGTGATCAGCCACCAGCTCAATCCTTGGGCCACGTGCCACGTCACGCAGCCGTCGACCGTCTCAGCCAAAACGACGCGGTGTCGTCCATTACTGCCCTAACAACTACGACAACGCCGTCACCTGTCGACTCATCAGGACCCGTTCACTGCAAGCTTTCGTCGTGGTCCACCTGGACGCCGTGCAGCGTCAACTGCGGTAGCGGATTTGTTACCAGTACGCGTACCATCTTGGTATGTGAATAAAGATGAAATACGTAAAGATGAAAATATTAAATTAAAGATGATTGGAGATATATGATATCGATTTTATTTTCTATACAGGTTGAGCCGAAGAACGGAGGAAGACCTTGTGGAAGGCGACTGGTGCGACGGGCCCGTTGTCAACTTGCGCCCTGTGATGACTACTGAGCTGCCATATAACGAAGTAATCTTAGGTTATAGTTATATAGACAGTTATATATGTACTTCCTTCTCTTATTTGCGCGCGTATATTATGTGAATAAGATTTTTAGCTTTAAGGTTTAGTTTATATATATGATACAGTAAAAAATTTTTTATAAAACACAAACACACACAGTGTGTAAGCCAACTTAATGATGTCTGTACTTATTGTAAAAATAAATGCATAAATCTTTGTAATAAAAAAAAATGTAGAAAAAATTTGATAGAATTGTGAAAAAATATTTTTGGAAAAATTTTGTAAGCGCAGTTGAAACGAAAAAAAAAATTGTTAATTTAATAGAAAAGAATTTCTTAGGTAGCTGCGTTCATGATATAATCGACTGTAATTACGTTAAGAAAGAGACGAAAACCAAATAAACCATAATATTGCCTGCTATAGTAGTTCGTAAACCGTATATAATTTATATATTGTATGAATAAATATATATATATATATATATTGTTTTGTAACTGTGAAACAGTGCGATATGATCATTTTTATTATATGATGTATAATGTAGGCAATAAATAAACTGGAGTATCAGAATATACGGGACTTTATTAATGGTCATTTTTGTTCACCAACAATCTTCGTCACTAAAATTCCCTTTTCGTTTTTGTATAATATTTTTTCTTTTTCCTCTAAATCGTGTACGTGTCTTTTCGTTTTTGTATTGCGTGTAATACGCGTGATTTGCGTGTACAGACGTGTGTATAATTATGTATTGTATGTATACCAATAAAGCGCAACTGTCCATGTATAATCCTTTCGATTTTTTTTGGCTTTCCGCGCTCGTGACTCTGGACTCCCGCAATATTCTATATATATGTAACGCTCGACTTAATTTCTCTATTTCTTTCACGCTCGCATGGAAGATTGGGTACGCATTGTACTTTACAATAAATCGTAAACGGCCAAGTTCGAATTCTTTCTTTCTTTTTTTTTCATCTTGAGCGTGTGTGTTTTTCTTAGAGCAGACCATCGCGATCAACGCGAATCATGCACTTCACTCTCTCTTACCTTCGTTACATTGTTTTGAATTTTCATTAATCCGTAGTTAATTGTAAATATCTATAGTCTCTTTCTTTGTTAATTATACGCTAAACGTAAACCTTTTGAAAGACGTGAAAACTAAGGAAGTTTTTATTTTTTTTCTTCTTATTATAAAAAGGACGAACTTTTTCTTTTTAAACATTTAAAAAATCTTCTTTTTCTTTTTCAAAATTTATATTCAAACAATAACTGGTCATATCATATCAACGAGCTACGCATCATAGTTGCTCACGTCTTTCGTGAGTTTCTGGACTTAAATTTATACAAGGAACCGAGCTAAAAATTAAGTATTAAATTTTGCCTTGAACGTTAATCAAATAATAATTATTACGGTTACTACTTCACTCGCAAATACAATTTGTGTCTAACGTTTGTTCGTTTTCCTACGAACATCGATTGAGGACCTTCCCTTTGTACAGTCAGCCAAAGCAGTGGTTAACAGCTGAGTGATAATTGTAGACGGTCCACTCCATTTTCCCCTTAATTTATGTGAGTGTACGTACACACGTCCCTAATTTTAAGTTACGAGTTTAATGACATCGAAATATTAACATTTGCCGAGTAAATCATAGCCTTGGCCTACATTGTATGTATAAAATTTTTTATATATATATATATTTTAACGAATATATTGTTTTTAAGTTTACTTAGCATAATAAAAAATAAATAATTATTTACACTTTTAATATTACAAAAGAACATTCAACATAGTTATAACAAATATTATATAGCGTATAATTAATAAAAATGAATGAAAATCATTCGAAGTATATAACCTGTTTTCAAAGAGTAAACTTTTTTTTCCCAATTATCACTGTAACACAGTTCAGAACAACTCAATGTTTATCTATATCGCGCATATTATCTTTGGTACATTCAATTAAAAAATTAGTCTACAATTTTTTTTTAAACAGAATAAAAATATAATATGTATATATATATTGACTAGAATAAAAGTTATCGACTAGAATCACAAATATGATACAGGCAGCAGAAACAAGAAAATTCGACTGGACGTCTACAATGTCATCAATTACCCCCTTTATCTCTCACGCAAACAGCTATAATTTTACGCCTCGGTAACTCGACGGTGGACGCGTCGTTACCTTACCTATATCGCTTCTTATTCATCCATATGCAATATAATTACATGTTATATCTACGGAGCTGTGCGAAGCCACCTCTTTTTTCTCTCACACTCTCTCACTCGCTCTCTCTCCCGTTCTTCTCGATAACATATGATCTCGATTCACCGGAAGAGTTTCTCCTCGGCGATTTTTTTCTTTCTCTAGGATCTACTTTGATTCGCGCATGTATGTGTGTATATGCATATATATTCGTTACTTTTTCTCATTGTCGAGTATAATGCAAAAAAAATATGCGTGACTTTAGATGGAGTAACTCTTCCAGTGTTCGCCAGATCTGTTTGATATATATATATATAGAGAGACGCCGAAACATGCGCAATTTGTTTTCTCCTTGGTCGTTATTATATAGTGTTCCATTTTGTTTGTAAATTTATTATTTTCTCTGCTTTTTTTTATTAATTAATAATATTAAACGTGAATGAGTGTGTTTATTTCCTTTCTGATTTCATCGTTTCACCGTCAAAATAATGAAATCTCTGTGTATGCCTATTTTTTTTTTTTTTTTTTTGTAAATTCATCATTATACGAGATCGAACTATAATTATGCCCTTGAATGCCATTAAAAACGTAATAAAAGTGACAGGTTAATTCGGATGTTACCATAGAGCTACGGCTTTGTAACAATATTACTCGTAGACAAAGTTTCATTCATCGTTACTTAAAATTGCAAAAAGTATGATTTTTTTCTTCATTATTTTATTTCGTTATTATAATTCACCTTTCATTCGCTCGAATCATCGGCTTTTTTCTTTGAAAAAACTGGGTCAATTTCCCTTCTCAATATGAGATATCAAAGTCTTGAGTTTATACTAATATATCGGTGTACAAAGTAAAGGATTCGGTGTACAATGACTGTAGTCACACTTCTTTTAAAAAAGAGAGAGATTAAAAACGGAAGAGTAACGAGAGAATTCTACGTAACGCAGAATCTATCTATATATATGTATATATTTATATATAACTCTTATATCACAATAACGTCTATTATATTTCTTTGAAACTGACGCATCAATAATAATGTTCTCTTTTTTTTCGTTACCTTTTCTTTATTTTTTTTTATATATTCAAGACTTGGAAAATTGACCGACGATTATATAATAAATAGTTTGTCCGTTTCATCTCTTATCGAGCGTCGTCACGTCGATGTAAAACGTTAAGTTTCTTTATTTCTTTTTTTTGTTATTTCGTTCGAACAAATAATAATCTCTTTGTTTAAACTGCTTAAGGTTAGATTCGGTAATTATTATTATTATACGTTAAGATTAGAAGTAACAGTATGCTTAGTTATCGCCGTAGTATTTTTCGTTACCTTTTTATTCCGTTGCTCCGGTAACCAGCCTGTCGAAAAAATTCTACACGCACACTCTTCCACTAAGTTAAGGCTTCGATTGCGGAAAGTTCATGGTTTTTTCTCTTCTGTAAATGTTAAACATGCGGTTCCATATTCATCATCATCGAATGTAGATTTTTTTTTCGACATGCAGCGGTTTACAAATCTCTCCTTACTCTTGTTTTTTATACTTTTTTCGACAAATCGTTGGAGCATGCAATCGTGCATTTAAGATATAATAATATCGTATTTATACATATATACTTTTGTTATGTTTTTCTGCTTTGGTTTTAAGTTTTACTTCTCTTGTATCTTTTTTTTTCATCTAGGGCTAACGTGTCGGCCGACCCACGTGGCACTTCCAGTTTGGCAGTAGTGGCGGTGTGTATTTATGTGTTATATGTACGTAGGTAAGTATACTTACAAAAAACAACGCTGACAGTCGTAATAATAACTCCTCGTCGACTTTTTTTTCTTTTGTATATAGAGACTTGTGCGATCATTGGTTTCGAGAAGGCGCGAAAGTGATTTCTTGGTCATTATAATACAACGTTCGTTATCATCCTTATAAAACAAACGCCGTTCGTTCATTTATATATTGTAAAAAACCTCATATGGATTTAAAACACAGATTTGCATTAGCAACTGGTGGACGATTAAAAAAATAAATAAATAAAGCATTCTATATAAAAAATTTTAAATACAACAGAATCAGTCACCAAGCTTTACTATACTTCTTAAAAAATGTCATGTATATATATATATATATATATATAATTAGCTACGGTATGTATATATAAGAAAGGAACGAAATCACTTTAGCAAGTTCTCAAGCGCATATATACATATACGTCCAAAACAAAAAATAATCGCGAGAACACGCGCGAGGAGAGAGATGCAATTAGTAGCTGCGATCGTGTCAATATCGAACTTTTTCTCTCTCCCCCATATCGATCATCGTTCTCTGTTCTACGACATTACAACACATGCAAAGTTTCCGTGCACTCCGGTCTTTCTCGCCTTACAACATCGAATCACAATATTATAGTCTTTCTCTTGTCTAATATTTTTTTCAATGAGCGTCGTCATAGCCAATAGCAGGATGTGGTTTGACTCAAAGCCAGCCAGAAGCATCATGGCCACCGGTGATAGGTTCGATGCCTGGTGGTAGCTTCTGTTGTTGTTGCTGCTGTTGCTGTTGTTGAACTTGACTGGCCGAACCGTTGCGCTTGACCGTTGTGATGGCTGTACTCGCACTGAGGACACTTTCCTCGGTAGTTGAGGGTGTAAGGTCAACCGCTGAGCTCGTCACTGCCGCTACGCCACCGCCACCTGGAAATTGTTTGTTCGCACACTGGGTGAGACACGTTCTCTATTTTTGGTTTTTATTGATTATAGATTGTTTTTGTTTTTTTGATCGATTGATCGATTGATTTGACTGTCTCTCTCTCTCGACCCCCTGTACAGTAGAGTCTCGCTAAGGTCTCGCACAATTGGCTGTTGGCCGCGCGCTGAAGAGGACAGCCGAGATGCGGTCGGGTGTCGTTAGACGCGGAGAGAGTTAGAGGCTTAGTTTGCGCAGATAGGCTGGTTCTACAATAGTTTTGAGTATCAGAGAGAGCGAGAGCTTTGCCTGTTGGCCTGGAAGTAGCAGTTTAACCATTGATTAATTTGTGGGAAAAAATTTTTTCTTTTTTATTTTGATTTAATTTAACAGTCAGTGCTCGATGTATATAATGAAGTTTAAATATATATATATAAAATTTGGTGACTAGCTATATGAACAGCTGTACAGTATACATCAAGATATGATATGAATTTTCATTTAGTTTTAGTGATTTTGCTTTAGATTTATACAAATTCAAAGGCAAGTTGTGAATCTTCTGGGACATTGACGTTTAAATCAACAGCCTTATGTAGCAACAGAGATTTTGTAACTTTGACGTTATGAAAGCTTTGTTAACGGTAGTATATGTCCAAACGAAATGTCTAGAAGGATTCATAATAGCATATTGCTAGATTGCCATAGATGAAAGTTTATTTTATTTTTTTTTCATAGTTAAAGGTGCTACTGCAATGGGAATTGAATTAGCTCTTATAGACAAAGCGGAAAGAGAAAACATTTTTATACATGCACATTAAGCTCAACAATGATCAATATATAAATATATTCAACCATCACTCAGTGTCATCATTATTGTCTATACATATTCGCCCGTGTAAAAATTTAAAAAGCTTAACTCGTAATATAATTATATTTGTCATTATTTTTACCAATATAGCTAAAATATCATCTAAAGGTATATACATATATACGTATAATCTAAAACAACGTGTCTATGTGTATGAATGTGATTTGTGTCTGAGGTGGTTCGCTAATAAAAAAACTGAGCACAGCATTGACTGAACTATACAAAAATATAGAGTGTGAGAAAAGCTTTTGATAGAACGCACTTGTTTTTTTTGGTTTCTGAACTTTTTCTGGAAAACTCACTATTGCAGAAGCAGCCATCGTTAATCGTCGATCATCCATGCAGACAAAGCACTTTTATAATCTCGCTGCTTCGCCGAATATGACGACAGGTCCGTGCAGACCCCCGATATAGCACAAACATCCCCGTTGTTAGATTGCGCATGCCTTCGTTAAAGCTGTATTTTTCAGAGGAAGCGTTGCGATACAGAGAGGGCAGTTCTCTTTCCCCAGCTCTTAGCAAGAATCTACTGTATCGTTAAGAAAGACGGAACGAAACTTTTGTAATAGATATATATGAATATATATTTTTTTGTATGGATTGTTCCAAGAGAGATTACAGCGATGAAGAGACGCATCACAGCAGGTGATAAGACGAGATACACGTGTATAGAGCCTTGGTCCAAGGATTCCGAAATTTTGGTCGATGAGTCTCACCCTCTGCCTCTCTCTTATTTATTTCACCCTCGGTATATAAAGATCGTTATTACAAGTTAACAACAACAACAAGAACAACAACAACACACGAGTTAGTTTTCTTATCAATCGTTCCGACGATATTGTTAATCACGATCTGAGCGCGTGCACGCTAACCTTGGTCCTTGCAGCCGTTGTTGGAATTCGGTGTCTCGTCGAGACTGGGTTGCTGGCTCTGGGTAGTTTCATGCCGTCGCGGTGGTGCCACCTGGTGCAACGCTAGCTCAGGACTACGGGTAGGCACGCTACTGGCACGTTGCAGTTGTTTCTTGCTGACACGAGAGACGAGGGCTGAAGCGATTGGATGCATCACACTCTCGAGAGGGAGAGTTGCCGATGTACAAGCGCTGTTGTTGCCACTGCTCGTCGTCATGGCTGGGGTGGAAGCTCGTGAGGCCGAGAACTTTTTGCGCTTCTTACGCAACGCTGCTAGAGCCGGACCTAATGCGTAACCAAACACGTGGTGACCCTCGTTGTGAGTTTGTTGAGGATCAGGTGGTTGTTGTTGCTGTTGCTGGGTTGACGATTGTTGATGATGGTGGTGGTGGTGGTGATGGTGGGAATGATGGTGAGGATGGTGTGGATGAGAATCCTGCGATGGAACATCTAGGGATGACTTGCAGTCAGAGGAACACTCCGAACGCGAATCTCCATCCTCTGAGGCTGGTGAGTAGACCGAGTCTTCTGAACGCGAACGACCTGGAAAAATTAGATTGAATTAGTTGGGATACTTTTCAGAGTTGGACTTTGATCTTGTTGATATTTTAGCAAATAATATGAAACTAAAGAAAATATTTACAATTAATGTAGAAGCTCTACAGACTAACATCAAAGTTTAAATAGCATATTAGTTTCAGTCTTTACTCATGTTTTGATCTAAGTTACTCTCTTAGCTTTAGTCTTCAGTTTTTGTCCTAGATTTAGCTCAAAGTTTAGAGTTTGTTCAAACCTTACATATTGTCAAAGTCTTAGTTTAGTCTTAGTTTTACTGTTAGTCTTCTTCTTGTCTGAGAATTGATGCAATGTTATACATTATATATACAGTGCAATGTACAATTTTATATAAATCAGATATAGCACACTACGATAAATGCTAAAAATTTCACACAAGAAAGTAACCCTCACCAATCAACCGAGACACTCTACCGCTCTTAGCAGCTTCGATAAGCGTTCCCCATCTCTTCTTTCTCGAGCTACCCCTAGAGTCTCTGGACCTCCTTTGACACGAAGCCAATCCAGGAACGCTATTGGTGCTCGTATGATGTGGATTCCTTTTAGGGGTTGCTCCAGGTCCAAAGATACCACTCAGCGTGCTACCGAAGATCTCGTGATGATGGTGGCCGCCTTGGTCGTCAGGCGTCCCCTGATGGTGATCAGGATCCCGTAAACTGGCGATGAACTCTGCGACAGGTGGTAAGGTACCACTGCCTGACGGTTGAGGTGCTATGTTGAAGCCCTTCATCAGCCGACGCTCCTTCTGACGGTTCTTCTTGCCGCCCACACCTACGGACAACTCTGTCACGCAACCTGCTACGCGGTCGAAGAGGGGGAGGAACAGGAGAATGGCACACCGAGAACAAAATCCAAGACAGGCGGACATTCAGCTATGGCGTGCTGCTATCTACTGGGGTGGTTGATGCTTCAGTGCTTTCGTAATAAAGTCGTTTGATTGATTGATTCGAATAAGTTATTAAAAAATTTAATAAGAAATAAAGGATTCATGTTTTTTAGCAGACTAAACGAATTGATTGTAATTCATTGAATGCAATTGTTATATCAAACGACTTTATTTAAAAAAAGAACATTAAAATAAAATTAATATTAAAAAATAATAATTATATATAAGTTAAAAAGGGAGCAATCTTTGAAAAATCCACTATTTTGCAATTTTACTAATATCATTTTTTTAAGATAGGATATGTATATGCACATAATTTGTTCAACAGTCGAAATATAATCAAAATAAAAAATATTCAATAAATAACCGTTTTTGGGGTGTCTTCAAAAATTGCTATATATAATAAGAATATTTAACCCTTTAATGCCGAGTTAATAACTTAACGTTAATAACGTAATCGTTAACAACGACCGTAACATTGCTATAAATATACATGCAAATACGCCTTTTCTTCATTTCTGAAAAATTAGGCAAAATTGACGCTTGTAGACGGTTCTAATATTTATGCATAAATAAATTATGTTGTGTTATTTTTACATAATGTTAAGTTTATACATGTAAATATATATTTTTACATTAATACATTCGATAATAATTATTAAAACTTTTCATTCTTGCCTAATGTATCATATATGATACAATTATTATTGATCAACACAAACAAATCTTTATCATCAAAAGTAATTTTTTAGTATTTTTCTTTTATTTCTAGCACTACTAAGAAAATAAAAAAATTCTATTTAAGTAAGAACAAGGTGTCCGGCATTAAAGGGTTAAGACATGTGATTACACTAATAATAATATTGATAATAATAGTAAAAATAATAATAATAATAATAATAATAATAATAATAATAATAATAATAATATTGAAGTAAATGTGATTAAATAAGAAAAATTAATTTACAAATTGTGCGATCAATATCAAAGGCCTACTTCAAATAGAGCTACGAGTATTCAAATATATTTTTAATCTACTTAAAAGTAGCATGCTGTACATAGTAATTGTATATCCCAATGTGTAATTTTGTGATTAAAAGAATGCTACTTGTAAGTCATAAGCTAATTTAATTGACTTAATGTTTTTTCTAGAATTTATCATTTTTTTCAAAAATTAATTAAAGATCTACTGAAAATAATACAATTTTAAAATATCAATTTATGTCAAGGATCAGTAAATTGGAGAAATCAAGAGGCATCGCATCAAATATTAAATAGAAAAGATTTCTTCAAAGTCGTAACGAACAGTCTTTTATAGCTATACATTTCAAGAGACAATTGTTTCTTGCTTAAGATCTCGAGAAAACTGATGAATTCGCTAATTAATCCCGATGAAGATTAATCTTCCTTGCTACGTGGATTCGAGAAGGACTTAAAGTTAAGACACGTCTTTAACGAGCGTTCAGGTGACAAGTGCACTTTGAGTATACGAAGAAAATAACTATTGTAAAATAAGGCGTTATATTGAATTGAAAATCTATATCATCTAAAAAATTATCTGGAATATTATCTATGTCAAAGTATTTTTAAATGCTTAATAAATGATATTAAAATTCTCTCTTGTGAAGTTTATTTTAAACGTGCGAACTAGTCATGCGTCAAACTATCAAAAAAGTGCACTAAAAATAGTTTCATTACTTTAAAATATTATATCTTGTATTTAAAAATAGTTAATTGAGTATATACGTACAGATATTTTTATTTTCGAAACTTTATACCAAATAAATTAAACTGTAGTCTAACTGAATTGCAATTTGCATGAATCCACTGAGCAAAATGTATTTCTCCAAACGTAAAGTTCCATATATCAAGATTAAACATATACACTTTACTTAAGTAATATCTTTCGCTCAGTACATCCACTGTACCGATAAATCACAATTCAATCGACATCATTCTCTTATATCATCATAGACAGATCATACTCAAGATAATCCAAAAAATGTTAACGATAAAAAGTATAATTAACATTCATCCGATAATCAAGAATACGATCTCTCCGGCCAATCATTTCAATTCCACAAACTACTTCTACAACCAACAAAAAGTGGAAAAAAATACCAGCTTCGTAGAATGTAAATACAGCCAGATGATAAAGAGAAGTATATATATGTATAGAAAGAAAACCAAAGTAAAATAGAAGAACAGCGAAAAGTAGTAGAAGGCGAGGAGTCGCGGCTCGAGGCTCTATGAGCTCCTCGAGAGAACGTTCTACTCTCACCGGTACCCGTTCCGGAGGTTGGCTCCGTCACCATCCCCGACTTCTGCAGTATGTTGATGAGTTCGCATCGAAAGGCGCTTATATCCTGTTTGATCTCGTTCACATCGTCCTCAGTGACACCTTCGTTCTCCGTCTTGCGTTGTTCCACAGTCACGTAGCGTCGCACCAGGTTGCGCATTATGCCTTGGTAGCGGAAGTCCCGTTCCGAGGCCTGTTTTACCTTACGCTGTGGTGGATTATTGACGAGTGAGATTATCAGGGGATGGTTGGATATTTTGGCTTTTCAAAATTTTTGACTGTTAGTAGGCCCCCGGCTCGTAGAGAATCGTAGATTTTTTTGGCTTCAAGTATTATTATTCAAGCTTTTAATTTACATAAAGAAGGTTTACAGTATTTGCTCGTGAGTTGAATTGATCTATTCGATCGTTTTAGGCTTATTATTTGTCAATTGCGTTTTTATAGTTGAAAATCCCATGCGATCTTTATTTGGACTATCTTTAAAGAATAAGATACTTAAAAGATCATATTTTAAAATAGAATCAGAAAGGGTCTAATAGATTTTCGAGTATACTCCAACAGTATCTTTTAAAATTTTACGAAAATTAGCAAATCTTTAAACATTGTATTTATTCTTCAAAACAGTAATTAAACGAAAGAAATTAGTAAATTGGGTCGGTATGTAATTTAAAAAGCTAACAATATATAAAATTTAAGTGTTTCAAAATACCGGTCAGACATTTATATACGTTATTAAAGAGCGAATTCCGATTTTATTATTGAAATTGGAATAAACCGATTTTTATGGATGCAATTAAGCACTTTAATGATTTAAAATAATGATTTTAGTTAAAATAATTTTAAAGTAGCTCTCCGCGTTTATTACAAAGCAGAACATATCATTTAATTAGTGTTGCTTTCAAATTTGATACATAATTAAACTTAGATAGAATTAATGTTTTCCGATTTAATTACAAATTTATTATGTGATTAGCTAATAAATTTAATATTCTAATATATAATAATCTCTCACTATGGGCTATTTAACCTAAATATCCAAAGTTGATAGTTTTGACGTTAAATCAGATTATCAATTATCGCGCGTAACCGTGAAATAAAGTATATTTAAATTATTAATTATATCTAACCTAAGAATTACAATCCGCATTCACACATCTCATCAAATATTAACAGCCTAACTTAATCCTTCATATTTCAATAAAAATAGTTGCACTCTTATACACGAGCCCTCAATAATTAAAAAAGCCGTTATTTTCCGCTTCCCCAGCCAAACAAACGAGCTGTAGGAATTTTTTTAATCAACTCTCACCTCCTCTTCCCCCTCTTCTCACTATTAAAAGGCTTAATTGCATCGACGCCTCCGCGTGAATCACATTCGTACCGCCCACAGGGATAACGAGATTCCAAAGAGAGAGAGAGAGAGAGAGAGAGAGAGAGAGAAGGTAGC
The DNA here is from genome assembly GCA_035583055.1 of Torymus tubicola. Lineage (NCBI taxonomy): Eukaryota > Metazoa > Arthropoda > Insecta > Hymenoptera > Torymidae > Torymus > Torymus tubicola. The sequence continues at coordinate 1,152,907 of JAWWEQ010000027.1, forward strand.
AGAGCAATAGTATAGCAACAGCAGTAGCAGTAGCAACTTACTCGTATAGTGCGCATGTGTTCCTTTTTAGCAGCACGACTATGGCCACAGAGCTTGCGGTAGATCCACTGGCCAATGTACCAGGCGCTTTTTGGAGTCGGAATAATGTTGAATGGTGGTGGCACTGTCCCACCTTCCTCGAAGTAACTGATCCAGAGCTTGCTACGCGCGAACTTCCATTCGATGTCTGCTCGTTCCTGTGGACGAGGGTTCGATTGGCGAGATAGTAGTCGACATGGAGAGTTTGTTAAAGGGGTGGTGAAGGTTTCGGATAAAGGGAGGTTTTTTTTGATAGAGGTGTGTGAGTGGATTGGCGGTTTGAGAAGTTGTGGGATATGTGGTGAACGGTGAAATTGAAGTTTAAGGGTGAACTTTGTTGAAATGTGAGTTACATTGATTTGATATATGGTATATTGTAAAAGGATATGCTAGAAATTTTGTTCAATTTTTTTTATTAAGGTTTAGCGAGAATTATATTTATATTTTCACGTATTATATAGAATCTAATTTACCTAAGAATAAGTGCCTAAAAACGTATAAAGACAAGAAAGCTTTAAATTTTAATTAAAATTAAAAATCGTGCTTGAAATTTTGTCTATATCCTCGTTAAATGAGTTGCGTACATCAACCACGTAATTAAGATCATGCATCAGTTTGTACTTACGGAAATCAACTGATAGGAATGATTCATCATGGCTATGAGGAGATTGAGCAGAACGACGATATTAATGACGGAGTAAGTGCCAAACATCAACATTCCCCAAAACCTTGTAAACACCTTGATACCATCCAGCTCGAAGCTCTCGAGGTCGACTAGGCCGAAGACCGCCCAGAAGAGCGTTTGCGTTGTTTCGAAAAGACTATACGCGAGAGTTATTTAATTTTATATGTTGAAAATTTTAAGTGACGAATAATGAATATTGTAATGCTAATTTTTTTTATCTTACTTTGCAAATCTCCGCCAAACGATACAAGCATTTGGATCCATATTCGTGATGTTTGCGTTTTGCATATGCGCTGGCATCGCCGTCGGGCATCGCTTCTTCTCCATGTCCGCGTAGTACCATAACAACTGATTTAGACCTGTGCAAGGGGCATTGTATTTAGTTTCGTATACTGTATATAACAGTGTATAGTGAATTGACAGTATGCGATTTGTATTATTATAAAATAATAATTAAATTTAATTGAGTAATAAAAGAGATATCATAATAACTTTGTAAATGTATTATATTTATTAGTAGAATTGTAAATAATTACCGCAAGAAAAGGCGAAGAGCACAAGAACGTAGAGGAAGAAGAACTTCATGATATCCATTACCATTCTCGAGAGCGAGACTTGTAACGGTCCGAGGTGAGGATTGACGGAGAAAATATAGACTAGTTTTAACGAACTGAAAATAAAACATCAAAGATTATTTTGAATAATAAATGTAAGGTTTAATGATTATGTGAATAATTTAAAAAACATATTGAATATTTAATAAAATGTACAAATAATAATAACGTCTCCTGAATATCAAACCAATAAAATTTTCATACATAATAAAAATTATAAAGTTTTTTAGAAATATAAAAAATAAAGAATAAAGAAATAAAATGTTCTCAATTACAAAATTTATGTAAAGTTTTCCTGTATAATCCACTTGACAATTAAATAACTTGTAAAGAAAAATTAAAGATACGAAAGAAACTAATTTATTCTTTTATACCTGAAGATATTGGCGGCAGAGAAGAGGCCTTCGGATATGAGCATCGGATCCCAAGTATCCCACTGCTCGCGCTGCAGCTCGGCTATATTGCTTGGATCCTTACCCTCGTTCTCCTTTTGCACCCTATAATAGGCGACGACGCGTAACGCCACCGTCGCCACATACAGAGAGTTTGTCACGAAGTCTATCACGTTCCACATGTCGTTCACGTATTCCTCGAGCCCGACATCCCAGAGTTGCTTCACCTCCGACCAAATCAGACCCGACACCCACGCTAGTATGAACCTGTGTGAAGGTATATGGGTAAGTGTGGCCGAAAGTATGGCGATAGTAAATTGAGGGAGAAAATATTTAATGGGCAATTTTGTGGAATACCTTTTCGATTGATATTTTAAATAAGAAAGAGAATAAATTTAACTAAAATAACTGAAACGAGATAAAATAAGTGATAATCAATTGAATTCTAAAAATAACTGAATAATTTTCGTGACATAAAAGTGAGAAGAGAGGATTTTTAAATGGATTTAAAACAATTTGAGCTGCAGTCTGATGCGCCTGCATATTTTATTCACCATTCTACTATCGTTGGCGCGGCGCCCCTCTTCGTCGGTTCGACCTCGTGTTCCGAAATATCTCGGCCCGTCCAGACGCCGATAACGCTTTCTATCCTCTGGCTGGCTAATATTAACATAACTGAAAGAAGAAACGTGACAGCTATTAGGACTGCGCAAGTTCATTGACATTGCTTTAATAATGCATATATCCTGATTACTTTTCAAAGTTGTATTAATATGTTTAATAGTTATTTAGATAGATGTCTTGTTGTAAGTTTATTTCAGAATTCATGTGAGACTCTGAATTTTATTTTTCTACAGATTACTACACTATACGGCTATCTAGCCATATAAAGTGATTTTAAAAATTTTGTGAAAATAGAGTACCTGTAAAATTTTGAATGTAAACGAGAAAACAGGTCCACTAATTAGTATGAGTATGCAACACACAGGGTAATCCTGAGATGTATATGCGGTACATACTCATACTAATCAAAGAAATTGTTTTCGAATTTTTATTATAATAGATATTTTACCAAGAGCGCGAAATAGAGGATTCCGCACATGTGCGAATTTCGCGCCCTCGACATTAGATAAAGTATTGGAAATTTATCCATTCAACATATCTTATAACTTACATAATTTACTATTTAAAAAATTAAGAAAAAGTCACACTTGTAAACCACCTTTTTCTCCACTACCCATCGAATTTCAAAACTACATTTTCGGATCATAAACCCCCGCGTCGTTCGATCGCTCGAAACAGTTCGTTCAACCCTCCGAAAACGTCGACGTCGACGGCGGCGCTCGATAATCTCCGAACTCGCACGAAACTCATCAAGGATCCTCACGTGCCAACGCTAATCTCACGAATTAGCCCAGCACTGCACACGTTTGCGTTCTCTTCGCCCGTACGCAATAAATCCTCACGTATATCTCGCTTGTTTGTACTTTGCATTGGTGTAGATAAGATGAGATAATTGAGATTGTCATCTTGTGGGTTATAGAAACGAATTTCGTTGAGCAACGATTGGATGGTGAGTTTTGGTTGTTTAATTACTGAAAGTTGATAATAATAGCGTGGGATTGAATTTATTATGATTATATGAAAGTTTAATTAAGGTCTTTCTTTTTATAACGAAAGGATATTTTTATGTTGATGATTCAATTAGTGGTGAGTTCTTTTATTATCTTTAAAAACTGAATAATTAAGTTCTCTCTATAAAAATAAACGATAATTGCATAAAGTTTAATGAAATGAAATATTTAACGGAATATTGACACTCGATTGAACTATATACGTGAATTAAATAGCGTAACTTTGTTGAATATGGTTCAAATACTCTAAAATCATTTATGTCATAATTTAAAATCGTAGAATAAAATAAACAAAAAATAGCAAATTTTAAATAGCAATTTAAAAATAAAAATAAATAAAGTAGTAACTTTTTATAATTACTTTTGAATAGTATAGAAAGTTTATTTAAATAATTAACAAACTTTTGGATTAAAATTGAAGAGCCGAGAAATATATCAAATAAAATATAAACATACAAATAGCAGTAAGTGTCGAACCACTTGATTGGAAAATGAAGAAACATAGATAAAAAGGCGACGATGAGAGTATCGTTTTTCCGGGTGTTTGCCAAGTAACAGCGTTAGTAGGGAAATAAAAAAAAATGAATGCCTTATTTTCCACCGAATAGTCAGATGTCGAGTTATAATATCACGTTCCTTTACTTTTTCTGTAAACTTAATAATCTTGTCCTTTATTAAACATACAGAAAGCCCTAATAAGTTTATTAAATCACAAAACATTAATAGGTTTATCATTTAAAGACAGTCATCACCTAACATATCAAATATTTTTGAAGACTTTACAATTCTTTAATACCCATATCTTCTTCCACTACAACTGACCGTTTATTCGCATCATCATCATCATCATCATCAACAACAACAACAACTCCAACCTTCCTATCACTCTCTCTCTCTCTCTTCTTCGTCAATACACACCGAGCTCATCGTCGTCAACCATGCGCACTATAGCCGCTGGCTGTTTGTTCACCATCGCTGTACGGCAAACAATATACCCAAAGCGCAAACATTCCTGGCCCGCTAGCGATCAATTGGCCCCCACGCGCGCGCGCTTCAGAAAAGCCAATAACTCTTCGCAAACTGTACGAGCAAAGTACGTTTCTCTGCATTGTGCGGAGAGTCAAACGCGCGCGCCCAAAGTTTCAGTTTCGCGAAGACGATATTACTTTAATTAATTTCCAAGCTAACGAGCCACGTGCCCGTCCGCGACCTGAAGAGCAAGTGTTCTCAAATGGTCTCAACGGTTGTGATATTTGGCTGTGGTTATATTATGATGGTAACTATGCTTCTTATTGTGTTGTAGACTCTTTGTTATGTGCTTTGAGAATGGATTTGTATGAGATGTCGTTTACTTTTATCAAATGTATTTATTGGTTTTAATTATATGGATTAAGTAGCTTAAATTGTTTAGGTTTTATTATGGTTTTTCATTATTTTCAAAGGTTTAATTTGCTTCTTTGAAGATATTCCTTCATGTTGAATAAATAATTGTTCTAGTTTTTTATTTGCGTGTTCATGTTGATAGAAGAGAAATTAGTTAATACAACAAATGAATCGAGTAAATATTTGCATGTAAAAATACTAAACAGTAACGACAATTGTATAAAAATGTTTTTTAGACTATACAAATCTAAAATTAATAAACAGTACGGTTTTACAGTAACAGTACATGATAATTTGTGGCAAAACTCTTTATAAAACTTCTTTTACTTAAAAAAAAATTATTATTTTCCTTAATTATAAAATATATGCTAATCAACTCTTTAAAAAACTCACACAAAAAGGTGAAATACGATGCGGAATGACAGATGAACTTGATGAAGGGTTTGCGCATCGTCTGGCCGATGACGCTATGGGGTGCGATTATATAGGCGACGCTGAAGAACGGGAAAAGAATACCGATGCGTACGATCTCCAAGGCCTGCAGCACCATGTTCTTACGTCGGAAGCCCGGTAGACCCTCGTACCAGATTGAGGCGAGCAGTTGTTGAACGTTTGGATGCGCGACAAACTGTAACACAAGTTGGTATAGTGTTGTAAGTGGAAGAGTTTTTTTGTTTCTTTTACGTTTTCTGAAAAATGATGTGTAATGGTATTAGAGTTGTTCAGTTTTGACACTAGTATATTTATTTTAACGTACTTGTTAAAATAAAATTATATTTTTAATCCTTGTAAAGTAGCTGCAACATCGTATAAAGTACAAACATATCTAATCGTCTTATCTCCAACGACAACACTATAATTATTCCAACCAACGACTATATCCCAATAAATCCATATTTAACGAGCGCACAGCGAACGACTCCAGCAGCTATAAAAAATCCACCAGCGCTACCGATTTTCCATCGACAATTAATTCACATACCAACCCCCAACTCAACCCAACCCAACCCAACCCAATCCAACCCCCGAAGCATAACCCATTAAGCTTCTCTTCTCTTTGCGATACACCGTCGTAAATCCTAATGAGCCACTCGGCAAACGCAAAAAAGACGAAATCAATAGGGGGAGGGAGGGGTACAGCCCCTGCGGCGCCGAAACAAATCATCTCCCGATAAGAGACTACTTCTCCTTCTCATTCGCGATCCGAGTCACCACCGTGCGATTAATCACGCGCGCACAGCGCCAGAGAAGCTCGATAGCGAAGCGCGCGCGCGCACACAGGAGAGTGCGATTAATAATGAAGGGCAGAAGTGGTGCGAGTACGGAGGAGAGAATTAACGAGGCGAGAGGTGAAAGACCGATGGTACATGTAGGAGAGAACTCGGAGTTTTATTTTAAGTGTTAATGAGGAGGTTTGGTGATCAGAGTCGCATTTCCAATGGTTTATAAACGTAGATATAAATAATATCATGTTGTATTGAAAAAACAGAAAATATCCTCTCTTATAAAGTATACATTGTACCGTAAAATGTAATGCAAAGTCTATACCTTTTTCTGTCGGAGTTTAACGGCGAGCTTAAGTCGATTAAGGTGCATGCGCTCGCCGTGCTCGAAGGCAGGTCCAGTCGGGTCATGGTTCAGCAGCACCTCCAGCTCGTACGAGCTCCTGGTGTGGTCCAACAGGGCAGTGGCGAAGTCCTGGCATTGGCGGCGAAGCTCCTAAAATACATGATTAATGGTTTGTGATTAAATTTTCTATTTATATTACCGTATACAAAAAGAACTGCTGTGGTTTTGGAAGTAACAATCGATTTTATTTGGGCAAACAAAATTTGTATCCTTTGTAAAAATAAATATTCCATCGGTTATAAACTTTTTAAACTGTTCTTTTTTCAATATTTTGTATGGTTTCAATACCGGTTAACTTCGCGAATCCGTTCAACATACGTGACGTGAATTCTGCAACGCTATATTTTTCCTTGAATTTTCATCCATATATGATAAAATAGAAAATACCGTTCAATTTATTCCGTATGATCTTTTAAATTCCAAGGAAAATACGCTTAATATTTCATAAAAAAATACCATACGCTTCAATAACGTAAGGAAATTTCTCAAATCACATCACAATCATAGGTAATAACACTCAGATATCTAATTACCCTATAACCCTGGAAACTTCTCTTATCGAGTCCATGCACTCACACACCTTCAAAACCGCTCGTCGACCTAAGACGCGACTTCATCCCCAAAACCATTTTCCTCTTCCGACTCCGCTCAATTTAACGATTCAAACGCGGAGGAGGCTCGAGCCGAACCTTAATCGACAAGAGATTCACTTCGCTTTTAAGGGAAGTTTGATCGACGTGCCACGTAATTCGGGTTCTTTGTTAAAGATGCAAGTAGGTTTTTCGATTACTTTTTTTGCTCGTTTCCTTTTTCATTAGAGAAATAGATTTTTAGATTGATTAATGAGGTTGAAGTTTTTGGTCTGAAGAGGTAACTTCAATCTACTTTTCTATAGTTATTGTATCATATCCATTGGGTTATATATATATATATATATATATATATATATATATAAATTATTTAAAAATATCATTTTTAATTTAAAGTAACCGTACGAAAATATTTTATTTATTCAGTGACATACATTTTAAATCTGAGGGAAGAGTTCGAATATATGCTTAGAATTATACTCTGATTACCGCATTCATGCATAGCATACGTCTGAGCGAATCCGACCGGTATCTACTTATTTATATGCAAAGGTATGCGTTTTCATTACACGCAGGAAACACGCGTAAAAGTGCTCGCGGATTCAATACCTTTTATTCTACAAAACCCCTTACTAAATAAATTATAAAAATGAAAAATTCTAACACATTGAACCATTTTTATGTCCACATATACAATACTTCAACAAGAACTATACCAAAGTCCTTTCACTACAAAAGACACGGCCTATGAACTTGGAGCACAACGAGACAGGCATAAATCAAACGTATACGCACGTGCACACACATACACGTGGGGTGTGAGGAAGTTAAAGCTCGACGGTACCGGAAGTCAAGAGGCCGCGATGTCGCTATGGATAATTGAGACGCGTATGAGTGTTTGGAGAGAAAGGGAGGGTATGGTGCGTGGTTATATGTGAGCGTGTCTAGGGTTTGGAATTTCAAATTTTCTTTATACGCGGATGGAAGGTTTCGAGAGGATTGATTGTCAGATGTATGTCTTGAAGAAACTGATTGCGACTAATTTATTTGGCCGATACGATTTCTTAAGATTTATTCAAGGGCGCGGCAACGGCCTGCTTGGCGAGTAAAGAACGTAACGTGACGTCTCAAGCTAGCAGGGCGATGCCGTACCCTTTATACTTTGTTTTGGGGTTTTCCAACCTTTCTTTTTTTTACACTTCTCATATTATATTAATGCAGAAGTAAATATGACATATGAGGAATTCATTTGAAAGTACTTTTTACATACATTCTATCTGTAAAAAGTTTCGTGGTGAAAGATGCTTTCATATACAATTAATCGAGGCTCAAAATTAGTGACCGCAAAATCAATTATAAATTTTTTTCCTTCAGCCTGCATGGAATTTCTGGGGAGAATCTAGTGAAATGTTTTTATGCCTCTACTTGATGTCAAAACCTATCAAAAAATTTAGTGCCAATAGCGTACGAAGGGTGGCGCTACTGCGCTCTGCTTCACGAGGAGAGAGCACGCACAAACACCAGAGTCCCCGCGTAGCCTTCGTGTCGCGGTTCGGCTGTTGTTAGTTTCGCATATATAAGTATACAGCGTAAAAAGGGCTATGCTGCCATACGCGTCGTCCACGTGTGTGTGTGTGTGTGTGTGTATATAGATTGTGAGAAGAAATAAAAATACAATTATAGGAGGAAGCAGCAGAGTTGAGCACGCGTCTATACTTTTGTATATTCTAGATATCTATACTTTGCTTTAGGTGTGCGTAAATACCATGAACGCATCTTATTTGCGGCAGGAGCAAAAGGGGAATTGATTAAGCTGATTAATCAGCTGATATTTTTTGATAGCGCTATATACGTATATAGATCGTCACGATGCGCATGTATACAACTAAGCAACGTGTGCATATGTGCAAATCTCACAATCGCTGCGAAAAACTTCGAAAAATGGACCCCAAATTTTATTTTGTCGACACCTTCCAAATTAGGTTTTTCTTGTTGGTTAGGGTGTCTAGAAAAGATATCTGTTGTTGAAAAAAAGTCCATTGAAGGGTATCATTTTTCTGGAGCCAATAATCAATTGTTTAAAAATGATTAAAAATAGCTCTTGTTTAGTTCTAAATCATTCCACCAAAAACAACTTAATAAAAAATTTGGAAAAAAGAAAATAAAACTAACGAGTGAGTACTTTCCAAATCTTTTTTCAGAATTAAAAACTTTGAATCTTTCAAAAGTTAAGTGAGTTTGAATTTGAGCTTAAAATACACAAATATTCACGAAAACGGTGTGAAAAGATCAACAATTGTCCCAGCCATTGATCACGTGTATTTTAAGCTCAACTTCAAACTCCATAACTTTTGAAGAATTCAACATTTTTTAATTCTGAAAAAAGATTTGGAAAGTACTCACTCTTTAGTTTTATTTTCTTTTTTCCAAATTTTTTATTAAGTTGTTTTTGGTGAGATGATTTAGAACTAAACAAGAGCTTTTTTTAATCATTTTTAAACAATTGATTATTGGCTCCAGAAAAATAATACCCTTCAATGGACTTTGTTCAACAACAGATATCTTTTCTAGATACCCTTACCAACAAGAAAAACCTAATTTGGAAGGTGTCGTCAAAAAAAAATTTTGAGCCCATTTTTCAGTTTTTCGCAGCGTTTGTGAGATTTGCACATATACGCATCTTATATCACTATCTATATAGGTACTCTTGAACTCTTAAAAACTCGTGAATTCTCTCTAAAATTACTTTAAAAAAAAGCAAAAATATTGGCGAGTAAGTATATCCGTTTCTCTCTCCCCCACTCTGTCTATCTCTTTTATTTTTAAACGTTTATTAAAGATAAGAAAGTTATGAAATCAATCAACAAATTGTCAAGTATTTAAATATCAGTCAAATCTTCTCTAATTTTCTGCTAAATACGCATACTTGCCGGGCGCGTTGTTTTGTAGTTTATAGATAATCAGTCAGAATGTTTATACACTTTTTATTATACTTATGGAATCCTTAAAAATCTCGTAACGATATTTGTTTAAAACAATATTTTCAATTTCCAAAGGAAATAAATTTTTTTTTAATTTTCCTTTATCGCTTCCGGCAAGTAAGGTAAAGGTACCACCTAGGAACGGTTTTCAGCCATAATAAAAAATTAACATTATATTTTTAATTGTATAATATGTTTAGGTCCCAAATTTTTATATAAGCCGATCAATTAACATCTCTATTGAAGTTATCAAGTTTTTCCATACTTTGCAAAACGGATTAAATTGAAATAATTACAAAAAAAGGAAATATGAATATGTCCGTCTTAGGAACGGCTAATTTTTGACTATGACCTCACTGGGAACACTTGATGTCCGTCAATTGAAACATTTATTTGCGTGAATAAAAATTTTCGGATTTTGATTAAAAAGTGAAGATTAATAATTAAACATATTTTTAAATATTGTTATAAACATTTATTTTAATTATAAATATAATAAATATAATAAAATTTATTATAGTAAAACTAATTAGTCCTTTTCTAACTTAATTTTTTTTTATTAATTTCAGTCATTTTTTGGTTCAATAATTTTTTTGTTCAGCTATCTCTTTCTTTTGTGCTTGTAAGTTTTTCTTGTTGGCAATTTTTTCATCTTTCTTTTTCTTTTCTTCAATTTTTTCCATTTCATTATCCCACCATTTATCCATAGGAACAGCTGATGGCTTCTTACACTTTCCTTTTGCTGCTATTTGGTTTTGTTTTTTCTTCGGTAAAAATTCTATAGGTATAGTGTAGTAGTCAGCAAAAGCAGTATTTGGGGTAATATTCTCTTTATTAGCTTCTATATCTTGTGATACATTCACATTTTCTGAAGAATCATCTGGAAAAGTGTTCACTGTGCTATTATTTTTTAAATGCTTATGTTATCATGTAATTCTTCAGTTTCCTTAAGATTAGGCGTAGGAAGTGTTACATTCATATTTGTTAAGGAATCTTTTAAAGAAGTGTTTGCTGTAAATGTGTTATCTTGTAAAATGATCATATCATCTACAACAATTATATTTTGATCGATAGGAGCTATCACTGAACTTTTCTGTAATTCATTCATAATTTCTAAAAGTATTTCTTCGCTTACATCAATATTGACTTCTTCGCTTAAGTTTGCACAACTGACATTCATACATTCATTCATTTTTTCTTCGACCGGTGCAGGTACTACTTTAACTATATGATTTGTCAATTTATAACTACTCTTAATTCTAGGTTTTACTTTAGTGTTGTTATTTATATCTGAAAATACAATTTATAAAATAATAAAAAATGAATGTAAAAGTGTCATTATCTGAAGTATTGAAAATACAAATAGTGTAAATAATTGTTGAAAATTGTAAATATTTGTTTTAAATTGTAAATATTTGTGTAAATAATAGATAACTATTTAAGACTTATAATCTAAAAGTATGTACCACAAGTTAATGTTTTCTTCTTACAAAGCCAATGATTAAAGAGTTTTCTATATCAAAGTTTTCTATGTCAAAGTTTTCTATGTCATAAGTCCATGTCTTGCTAAGCTCTGCTTCCATAAATAAATTGAACAGTTCATCGGGTAAGCTCTCTTCAAATGATAACAAAAGTTTCTGTTTATCCTCCTTCAGAGTATTTAAAGCTAGTTGTTCAATTGTTTGTGTCTCATTCGTTGCTATATCGTTTTTCTTTTTTTTATGGAAAATGTTGTAATCTATTGCATTTGGATTAAATGGCATTAAGCCACTAGCTCGAAAGCCCCTTATCACGCATTTTTTTTCTTCTGTAAATGAATCTAATGTTTCTTTTAAAACTATCGCAAAGTGTTCTTTTTTGAGCCTTCTAATGTTATTCTCAGCTTTCCATTTGGGAACAGTTTATCTCTATTTTTCTTTGAATGGGTGAAACACAGTAATATCAAGTGGTTGAATGATATGAGTAGCGTTAGGAAATAAAATTATTAATTCTATGCCCTTTTCCCTACAAAAAGACACTAGTGGAATATTCATGTGAGACGAATGACCATCCAAATATATTAATACTGGAAATTCTATCTTGTTTGTCACTAACCACGGATAGAATATATTAGTGATATATTCATAAAATTTCTCAGCTATCATCCATCCATTATCGGAAATACCAATACCCCATCCATTTGGGAATTTATCCAGTATCTTTTTTGGTACACTTTCCTTATACTTGTACATAACCATAGGAGGTGTACGTACTCCAGCTGCACTATACATAAATAAAGCTATGAGACTTTCCTTTTCGCAGGCATTAACAATTTTATAAGCAGAGCGAGCCCCTTTACTAGTGATGATCTTTTTTGACTTTGGTAGAAGCTGTATATTTGTCTCATTACAGTTATACATTCGTGAGGGATCTATATTTACTAACTGTTTTTTCTCTAAGTAGGTATGCGTTTCAGCAAACCACACTTTCAGGTCTTTTTCTGTTACCATTGCTCGGTTGAGGATTAAATGGTGTCTGCGTCTGCAGCTTTAATATATATGCCTGCACACAGTCTAATCCACTTCTTGCTCTGACTAGGAGCCAATTAACAATTTCTTCTTCCTGACTGGCTGATAAAATTGTAGGTGGTGTAAAAATTGTTGTTACTTTCTCAGGGTTCTTAACTATTCTAAATAATGAAGTCTTAGACACTTGACACACTTGAGCCGCTCCTCGAAATGACATTCCAGTTTTTAATGCAACAGCAGCTTTATTAAGATTATTTACATAAAGTTCCTTGCTTTCCTTCTCTACTTTCTTTAATATCTTGCTTTTTATCTTATCTTTTACAGCATTAAATTTTACTTTTTTCTTCTTCTTCCTTTTCAAACTTTTTAGATTTTTTTTAATATTGTCTTGCTTTTTTTTCGTTTCTTTACAACTTTCTTTTTATTCTTAGCTGCCATTCTCAAAGTTATGTACTTATCTGTAACAATAAATTTCAAAAAAATAATTTATAATCAATTTAAAATTTACTTTCGAGACTAACAGGTTAAATTATATTTATAGGTTAGATTCTGTATGAGTAGAAAAAGATAATATTAATTTATACTTACTGATGTTTACAGCATAAATTTAATTATGTTAAACTATTTCGCCAACTTTATAGAACTAATTAATAGTGCAAATTGTTAATATTCTTATTACAATAGTATCGCAAACACTATGACTAAAAACGTGTTCCCAACACGGCATCCGTTCGAAAGACGGTCCGTTGGTTTGGACCGCGAATGTTGAATGTTCCGGAGGACATCTCAAAATATTTATATACGTCTTAAGGAACGTCTATAAAATTGATTCAAAATTAAAATTATTAGTGTTATTTTAACAAATATCTCATTTATGATTGTTAATATTCATATGAACCAATATTTATAGTTAAAAGTCCTATAAATTTATAGATATTGTCACGGTCAGCCGTGCCGACGTCGGCGATAACTAAGCAATTAGAAGCTTAGTTATCAAAACAAGAGATGGCGTCTCGATGCAGTATTTGGGGCTCTATCGAGATGGAAGATTAGCAAGTGAGGTAGAGAACCTGGCAGACTTGTGGTTGTTGTCGCCCGGCCGTTGACGCGTAAGCGCGCGCGAAAAGCCGTTTTTCGCGAGTTTGCGGCGAAACAACGGGACGTTGTAAGTTGTTTCGCCAATAGAAACCTCAGAGTACACGCGAAGAACTCTGAGGCCCGAAAATGTAATTCGC
>JAWWEQ010000027.1:1174383-1221247 GCA_035583055.1 Torymus tubicola
TTTTTTGATATTGCAAGTGTGAGTCGATGTTACTATGTATTATAGTAATTTTTAATACATCATTTTTCTCAGTGTATACCATAACATTAGTGCACATTCACCATTTCATCAAATGTGATGAATAAATTAATATTTTACACTTAACCATAGTCGCCAGATGCTGTCGCATGTATACGCAAGTCTCTCTTATGTATGTATACTGTGTTAAATAAATGATAATACATAATGTGGATAATTAACGAAACCTTGTATATCGTGGTATACGATTAAATTCAAAATAAAAAGATTCCAAGTTTAAAAAAAATTCACTAGTCATTGAAATAATAAATTTGTATCTAACTAATAATTTTTGTTTACAATAAAATCTTGTTTGAAATTTACTCGACAGTACGCACTACGTAGAAAAGTCACATCCAAAGAGAAACGCGACCATTGGCTTGATTATGCAGACAAAACATATGACAAGTTTATGATCGTAAATATAAAAAATATTTTACATTTAAGCAGGCTTATTGTTCCAATACCCACGTTTTGTGCTCTTAGTTCTCAACGAGCCTCGAGCTGGAAATTTCAAGCAGCTCGGATGAATGGCGACATTGGATTTCATAAATTATTACCGGATCAAATGCTAATTGTTGACTAATTGTCAGTAGTATATTTTTTATTCCTATTTTCCATATCTTCATATTCGCATTTCTGAAAAAGAAGACTTTCTTTAATACTCCATTAAGAATGATCGGCTTGGGAAGTTCTCTTATGACTCTTGGCTTTTTTATGGCTACCATTGCGGAAATGAACCTTGAAGTGAGCACTTGTAATATTTATATATGTTTATTTAATGTCCTACATGGTATCGATAATATTTTCAATGTCTACTCTAATCATTAATATACTTTATTTTACGTGAGCCTACCTATGCAAAAGTGCCTACATACGGTTTTTCTCAAATTAGGATTTTTAATAGCAGAAACTGTGATATACCAATGAAAGTAGATAATGAAACTTTCATCGTAGAAAAACTCAATATGAGGAAAAATATTAGGATACCGGTAAATGGAGAATTATCTTTGGAATATAGAATGGACATGACTGAATGCAATAACGATAATTTTAGTATACCTAATACAGGTGAGACTACTTGAAAATAATTTGAAATTTACTAAATTACTTTATCCGTAATAAAGGGTTTAATAAAAAAAAATTTCAGGACAAATAACAGTTAAACAAAAGCAAGCAATTTCATTGATTATTACCGAAAACGGTTTAACATGCAAATATACCGATAACGTGGACAAGTCAAAAACCGGTAATCCGTTAATTCGTATACTGATCAGTATAGATAAGTCATTTCCATCAACGACGGCTATGCTAAATTTCGAGAAAAACAGTAAGATAGCCAAGAAAATCTCTATAGACAAGAATTTTCGAGTTTCTGAATTAGAAATCATAGATCCTGGTATTTGCAACTTATACGTCGACAATTCGCTTGTCGAGTCGAACGTAAAAATAACTCAGGGTGGCGTTTACGTAGTAGGTCATGTCATTGACGGAATCAATGAATCAACCGAATTCAGTACACATATAGTGGGTAGTACCAGAGTATATTCTGTCGGGCATCTCTGACGTTGTCGTGACAATTAAAGGACATGAGTTCTTTTACGCCTCTGCACCACCTAACTTGAAGTCCATTTCCATGGCCTGTTGGTATATGATTTTTGGTATTAGCAGTGTCTGGGTTGTCCTGTTTACCAAAGCTCATATGTTCGATCGAAAAGTAAGTCTTACATCTTCATATCGATTCTGTTGCCTTTATTCAAAAGAGACGATATCAATAAGGCAGAAACTATGCCAGTGATTAACTTAGTTGAAAAAAAAAGCTGTTGTGGAAATAGTGTACTAAGTTTAACATTTTTTTAAGTATACGACTTTATAACCTACGTAATTCTTGGAATCATAGGTATAATTCTCTTTTGCATAATAGCTAAGTTTCATAAAAGCACTGAGAATTCTGAGGCAGAAGTATGCATTGACGAAATTAATACCACAGTGACGAATCTGGAAGATAGTGATATGAAAACTAAATAATAATTTTATGTTTTTTTAATAAACTAGTCATCTCTAAGCGCGCTTCGTTTTAAGTTTTTCGTGAATGTTTTAATTATATTTTATATTCAAAATAAACTAGAAAACCATAACAACTGAAACAATATGAATGGAAATTGAAAATTGACAAGATTATTTACACAAAGTACTAATCTTCCAATAAGTGTATAACCGATACCTAAAAATTTTCGAAAAGTTTCGAAAGCCCTCCACTCTAAACTTATCGAACAATCAACACCCTGCCAATACAACCCTCTTCTCTTCAACACATCCACGTATCTCCGTTCGATTCGACGAAATTACCAGCTAATTTCTTGTAAAAATAAGCATCCCGCTTATTATGCAGATTGTCGCCGTGTCTTCCATTTCCATTAAGCTCGACCTCCGGCTCGAAATCGAATTCCCGAAGTTCGCGCGAGCGAGCGAGCGAGCGCGCGCGCAAAATAAATACGGAGCAGATAATTAAATTCAGCGCGCCCAACGCGTGTTGCTGCTACTGCTGCTGCTGCTGCTGCTGCTGCTGCTTCGAGCTTCGAGCTTCGATTGTACCGAAATTCCTGCATTAAATTTCGATTAAACTTTAATGAACGACCGGGAGAGAGAGAGGGAGAAAGAGAAAGAGCAAGGTAATGGAAATTATTCTCGTTATGAATACGAGAGAGGGAGAGAGAGAAGCAAAGGTATACGAATGCAATTATTGGTGTTAATCGACTGGTTTTTCATGAGACAACGATGTTGTGTCTTCGATGTTTCGATGCAGTGGGATATGCAAAAAAGTTTTTTCTGATGTTTAAAAATTTTTTTCTTTCAATTTTTTGCTATACACTTAATAAACTTGTAAAATATAAGTAGTAATGTAGCTTGAAAATTATTTAATTATTAGAATCTTGTTACAGCCAGTTGAAGCAATTAATTGTTTGTCGTTACGACATGAGTAACAGTTATCAAAGATATTTATGAACTCAAGATTGTAAACTTTTCACAAATATCAGATGACATCCACATGTAATTTATTGAGGTACTCCCTTCTAATACGCAAACGTCAACATTTCACAAAATGTCAATATTGATAAAAACTGTATAAGTGAATAGATCCGCATCTCCAACTGATATTTTCGAAGAAAGATAAACCCTTATAGTTGCTTTTAATTTTCTGAAAGCACACCCACATAAACAAAAATTATTATGTATGAACTACGTATGGCTTCTGTACCGTGAATCAAATTGATTGCTTTACTGTAATTGATTGTTTAATGCACTTCAAAATGTGTACTTCCATCAATATAATTGATCGATCAATGAGGTTTCAAAGCACTTCTACTCTCATGGTATATTGCAGGAGCGTGCGATGTTACGTAATCATTACAATGCGAAATGCAAACGGAGATTAGCGCAGTAAATTATCGCTAATCGTATCAAAAGGATTGAGCAGTATCGAGTAGTTTCATTGAGTTCATATCGATCAGGCAATTGATTAAGACAGCCCCATCGACATAGCCTAACAATATAGACTGAAGTAAAACTTTGCAAAAATATTATTCGGATCTCCAACTTTCGATTGCTGTTGAGAAGAAAAAAGATGATTATCTTCCAAATTAGCAAGAAAAATGTATTGCAGAATATCTTTTTTGAACATTAAGGTGGGGTCATATTGGGTATCAATAGTAAATTAATGATAAGTTGCTTTATTTTTAGAATTAAAATTTTAGATTTGTATAGTAATATTTAATATAGGAATTTTTGCGAAACGAGATAAATATGTTTTATTACTATTTTTTATGATTTGAAAATTTACTATGCAAAATATATACATTGAAGATTTATATAGTAAAACCGGTTCATATTAAAATATTCAAATATTAATAAAATATAAGTATAATTAACTGAAATTATTCCATAATGCTTCCGTTCAACATGAAAGTAAAAGCTAAAGCTATATTAATTTCAAATGAAATCAGTCCAATAATAACAAAAAAAATTCGACAAAGATAACCAGTAGATGATATACATTATTGAAAAAAGTAAAAAAAAAAATAAAATCAAACCGGTCTGTAAATAATCCTAAAATAATATTTTACTTTACTCTTTCATATTGCTCTATTTTTATAGCTCAATTTTTGTTAAAAACAAAATCGAATTCATAACTGTTTTCGTAAATCTATATTTTTAGCTGTATTTTTATGTACTTGCTGCTATGACTGATTTGATTATTGAGTTGACATAATAATTTCTTTATTATTAATCGTTTTTCCTGCATATAATCGAATTATTTGATTCGATGCTATTGATTTCAATTGTTTCCTATAGCTATTTATTTTATTTCCATATAAATCCAATAATGATATTTTTCGATTAGCTAATGTTGACATTTTACACAGATCTTTTTCAGTACTTTAGAACCTAAATTCGTTAAATTCATAGAATTAGGTTTGACCATTACCCAGGAAAGCCTTACATATATTTTCACTATAGTGTAAAAATTTTTACTCAGAAAATACTATTTATTAAATAAAAATTATTTTTCATTCTTCAGACGATCCCAACTGAATGTTAAACCAAATAACAATAAACTACAATTCTCAAGTAAATAATATATGAAGTCTACAATCATTTCTTTACTTATAAACATTAAAATTTGTGATGAAACAAAACCTTAACAACAAACCTTATCACATCTACCTCGAATCCATCAGCAAATTACGCCTAATTGAAGAAGACCGGAGATTTACAAACCACTTTGACATCGTAAATTCGAGTTTGTTACCAGTCGTAGAGCACAACTCCTGCGGTATGTACTACTACCACTGTATACCTACGCGCAGTAAACCAACCAAAGATAAAAGCTTTGTTTTCTCCCTCGCCCAGGAAGAACAAGAGACACGTGAGCTCGTACCCCACCGGAAGGGTCACGATCGCACAAGTCGAGCGACACATCCGGAAGCAACTCTCTCATGCCACGCAGCTGTTGCGCCTCCCCTTCGTATACGAACTACGCTGCGCGTACTTTAGGCAGTGGAATTTCGTCGAGTGCTTTTATAATTGCTCGTTATACGCTGAGATAGCAGTGATTTATCGCGGTGTGTCTGCGGTGTCGTATACTTCTTGAACTCACGGCAAGCAGTGATTCATTGCTGTGAAATTAAAAGCATTGATGCTGTAATTGCAGCACTGCGAGGGTGCGCTAAACTGTTCAAGATTTCGTTGAATTAAGATGGTTCCGGGTTCTTTCGAATGTTAATTAGATTTTGAAAAAACTATATGGTTTATACTAAAGATAACTATAAATGTGAACTGTTTCTTTGCTGAAATTAATATGTTGATATAGTTCTCTGACAAATTCTTCACTTTTTCACCTATGTAAATACTATTGCCTTTCGGATTATTAAATCAGCTAATTCATCTTTATGGAACGCATCAATTTATGGAATTACTTGATGTATATTTTATATTTAACATTATTTTAAATTTTTTTTAATGAATAATTTATATTAAATAATGACATTTTATGTTTAGTTCTAAGAATCTTTAACAAGATTCTAAAATATGCCGGTATTATGTCACAAAAAAACTACAAAATTTGGTTAACTACAACGGTTAAATACTAAATTACGAAAATAGAGTAAATAATACACGATAATGTGTATGGCTAAAACATACAACTACAATTTAAAAAATAAAATACTCAATTCACATTTGCTCACACCGCTCGCTCTCCACGCACTCGCGCTAATAAATACATGTATTGTACGAAACCACTTTTTCAAACCTCATTTTCACTCTTTCCCTCTCATATATATGCCTGTTTATCTTTTTTCTCTTCTTCACCCTCTATCTCCACTCCTCGCGTCTTCGCTAACCTCTCGAACCTTCCTGCCGCCCATACGAAAGCATCGACAGCTGAGTGACATCATTCACCCTTCCTCCTCCTCCTCACACCGGACTATATACCAACTGCCACAAGAATAGGGACCGGCCTCGTTGAAAATGGAATTCCTCTCTCTCCCTCTCTCAAAACCGATCTAAATTCGAAATAGCGTACGAGACAATGGCACACACAACGATGAGCGATTTGCAAATTCTAGCGTACGTTCGCGCTCGTGGCATAATGGATTCTCACGAGAGTGGGTTAAAGTTTCGTTGGTTTCGTGATGAGGAAGAGGGAGAGAGAAAGGACAAAGATCTAGAGAACGACGACGTGAGCTCGTGAAAATTTCAAAGGACTGCTTGGCCCGGGATGTCTGGTGAGGAGAGTGTGTGTGTCGTGACTTTGACATAGCTGTGAAGGTGCCGTAAGGTGCATTGATTTATTTACAAGCCGGTTATTGTGATGAGATTTCGGTAATGCTGGCGTCGACTGATGTCAATGTTTGCCTAATCAAGAGAGAGAGTGTGAGAGAAGAGAGATTTAGAGATGAAGGGTGGAAGAAGTCTTAGGGTGGGCTTTTATAATTTAAAACTATATCATCTTATTAAAGCGGTAATGAATTTTTGAAGAAGAAGAAAAAAGGAAATACTTGAAAGTTTCTTTTTGATCATTTCATTATTGTATATTTATCTCGTAATATTTTACAATAAATTGCGCGTCTATTACATAAAATGAATGTTACATTTTGCTTAAAATTTCGTTCATTTTCAACCAAAATTCTACTATTATTGAATTAACATTTGTCTGTAATTTCCCATTTTCTTTTATGTTTCAGGTACACAGAAAAGAAAAGGTATTCGTCAAGCAGCAGGAACATGACAATTGTTTTAACGCGAGCTACCCATGAAGATTACGTGGACGTCTCCTTTTACTTTCATAATGGTAAGTTCGTTTGTAATCCAATATTTTTATGAAAAATTCAGAAATTAATAATATTAAAAAATATCTGAATTTTTCTATTACTTAATTAGAAAAAAAAGAAATATAAAAAATTCGTTTACCGCACACTCATTCATTGATTCGCACACGATGACAACCCATATTCACCGATACTCATCGAATTGCACTCAACAAGTCATTAAATCCCTCCAATCCAGCCATGACAAATCTCCTGACATTATTCGATCTGCTGCGCGCAGCTTCGCGTCGTCAACTCGCGGTGCTAATTCTCGCGATCCGTACCTATAGAACTATATATACATATAGACGACGCAATCCCGGAAATTCCTCGAAGACTTGCTTCGCGTCCCGTATTCGCGCGTACACCCCATTAAACGTCGACGTGCGCGGTTAGCGTCAACTAATTACACACGCGCATTAGTATAGCAGTGTCGGTGTCAAAGGTTCAACGCGCGAGAGAGAGAGAGAGAGAGCATTGCACCTTTGACGCTTCCCTCGAGTGTCGCACGTCATTACGTATTACTTGACGTGTGTACGTGCGAAAAATAAACCGATTATATAATGCGATTTGTGAAGGTGTATAGGGTTGATGTGTGAGTGAAGTTTATATAGTCGTACTAATGTTTGAAAGGAGAATGACAACGAACGTATGTTTGATAAATGTCAACAGGAAACGTGTAAAATTCATGAAAAACATAACATAAAGAGAAATATTTAACACGCCGTTTTTTTACTATACTAAAAGTGGCGTGTGCAGTATTATTGTTTCTACTGTTCTTAGCAAATTTTATACTCTTATTTTTATATATTTTTCTTTGACTTACCATGATCATTTAATTGTTAGATTTTGACAGTTTCCCAACAAAAGTATTGATATTATACAATTCTCAAGATCTTCCTAGTTCTGACGCATTCGTCGGCGTTCTCCGTTAGACTCATACTGTGTTATGTATAACTTTGATTACCTTCCAAATGATACTTGTTAAGAAGGAAAACAGCTCCATACTATATAGAAGAAAAATGATCATGACCTGACAAGCTAACCAACTTTTCACATAAATGTTTACTTTTGATTTTATAGTTTTGATAAAATTGTCAGAAAAAATGTAAGAGAAATAGTTTATGTGTAACATAATGGATTATAAGAAAGATCGCTCTGATCGAATTATATTAACAAGTGTTATATATTGTACATTTGAAACCATCAAACAAGTCTCGCGACATTAACTTAGTGGTCAGAGCATAAGTCCGAATCGTCGCATATTTTTTTGTCTCTTATCCATTATAATTCACTCTTTCGTTTTCTCATACGTATCAATATTTATATTATTGCCAAAAATAATAATGTACATATTTTGCACTTGAATATTACGATTAGAGTTAAAGTACTAGCCAAAGTAATACATTATTCTTGCACGTATAAAACTGTTTAAAAAATTTAATTAACAAAAATTAAAATATTTTTCATACAAATATTTGCACCGTAATTTGTTATTTTTCCCTTTGAAAATGAATTCTATCGAAATATCCTAAATTAAACAATGCCCAAACTTTTACACATTTTTGGCATTCTTCAGCGATCCGAGTAATTTTGCTGAACGGGTCGATCACCGAAAAAAAATTTTCCACTCTAGCTGGCAGTTTTCGTTGTTAACGATTCAGAAGCCAGTTGAAAAAAATATTCACGCCTGTTACATCAAAGTGGAATAACAAAAAAGGAACTATGACGCGCAACGTCAAAACGCTTTTCACTGCGGCGAAACGCAATATAGGAAGCATCGAGGGAAAAAAAAATCGGGGGCGAATGAAACAAAAAAAAAAGAAAGAAAAATGAACTATGTATCGAGCAAATTGGAATAGTAATAAAAAGCAATTAACTTTGAGAGAGAATAGATTGGGCAGCCAAGCGAAGAGAAAACTATACAGAGATCGCTCGGTTCTCGGGATGCTCCAGTTTTTTTCATTAATTAAATTTTTAATTAATCGACGAACCCGTATATCAAAGTTTCTCCCTCATTTTTAGAGGCTTCCATTTGGAAGAACATTTCCTAATACTTTTCCCAAGCCTCTGATATAATTATTATACAGTATATAATATCAGCGACGCTTTGTCGAGGCACCATAAAACCACAAACCCTATACACTGACGCAAACTCTTCCTGCACTGTTATAAAAAAGCGCCGACAAAAAAAAATTTTGATTATACGAAACTCGTGTCCACTAGTTAAATATCAAATCCCTCCGAGATCAAAAACCCTCTCACACTCACTATATACATCATATTGTAATAATTCGCAGGCGACGTTAACACACAGTCGGTTACGTGTCCATTACACACTTTTGCCAAAGCACAGTATCCCGGCGTAATAACCGATTTGCTCACCAACCAGACGAGGTAAACCCGAGTGGAAACAAAAATTCTCGTTTCAACGTAGCGCTTGTAAACTGAATTGCCAGCTCGATATGCGGCTATTCCAATCAAGCTGAGAGAGAGAGAAAGAGTACGCGTATAGGTGAACAACGAAAAAAAAAATGGATGTATGAAGTGGACGCACGCGCGAAAAAAAAAATGTTATACGCTATAGGCGCACGGTAACGATGATGAAGCGAATATCTCTGTCGCGTCGCCTCGACGATTTTTATATGTAGCGACAGTGGTGTGCGGTGAGTCTTGATTAAAAAGTCATGTACCGTAGCTCTTTGAGCTATACGTACGCTTGTATAGTGTCTATGTATACTCGCGCATGCGTACTCGAGGACTAATTATTATAAAGCGGATGATAAATTTCGAATTCCCTTTTCAACAGCGGCGACCGCGTCGTGGTTATTTCTCGGATATTTCGTTTACGTGGATACGGTTATATGTAAGCCGCTATATGTCCTCGCGAAGTATTAGCCGTCGGAGATGGAATATAATTAAAAAATTTTTTTTTTAAAAACACATTGTAAAATAAAGAGAAGAACAGTTAAGTGTGAATTTCTTCAAAATTGAAAAAGTTATTAACTTTATACTATATATATATATATATATATATACAGGTATGAACCAACCCCACTATTTTTGTTTGTTTACTTTTCCGAGAAAAACTATTAAAATATGCGTAGTTCAGAAACCCCTGTAACGCAAAAGTCAACCGTGAAATTAAAAAGTCGACCTAACAGAAAAAAAAGAGAGAAACCTTTACCGCCCCTTTTTGCCCGTGTCGAAATCAAACAGCCTTTGAATGACAACGTTTTCCTACCTACATTCGATTCGCGCACGACAGCCTGGAAAAGCCTTCTTTCGTCACTAGTCTCCCTCTCTCTCACTCTACGAGACATTCGAGATTGAAAAAAGGTAAAAGAGACACACACACACACGGCAGTAGCAACAGCAGCAGTGGCGACGAAAGCATAAAAGCCAATATTTTGGCAGTCGGAACGCCGCACACGCTTGCGTGAGCGCAAAGGGAAAAACCTTCCTTGCCAAGGCGACTTTATACGCAGTGGTGCGCGTGTGCAGCGGAAAACGGGCGGCGTGCATGAAATAAAAGAGCATCTCTCTCTCTCTCTCTCTCTCTCTCGCTTTTAGCGCGAATCGACGAAAACAGGGGGTAGGGTATATGTATATAGGAGAGAAAAATAAGAAAGTCGAAGATGGAGACGAGGGATGGTGTGGAAGGTGCGAGAAGAGGCAGGGAAACGTATTACGCTACGACGAAAATATGTGACGTGGGGGATGTGGAACGAGCAAAGGAGCAAATTACGAGATGGGAAGGGAACCAAAGGACGGAGGGGATTTGAAAATTTATGGTAACGGTGATTTCTTAGTTTTGAGACTGGGTGGTGGATGTGAGGTTAGCGAGAAATGGAGTTTTTTAGGATTCAGATATGTGTTTATTAAGAGTTTAATAAATACGTGATGAAATAAAGAGGTCTTAGAAATATTATTTAGGTTTGGAAAACACATTGAAAGAAGATGCTTTGATATTAGAACTGGACAAATTTTGTAGATTATATAATTATGTGTATTTAAAAAAATACAAATAATTGTTACAATTGATATTATGTAATAGAAAGTTTTGATGCTAACTCTTAACTTTCATTATAAATGACACACGAACCAACAATCAATTTCTTCTACCAAGTGTCATACATTTTTCCTGTATGTCTGACCATACACATCCCTTTTCCACTACATGATCAACGACCAACAAAACTCTATCCAAATCGCCTCATCTTTATACAATCCTGCTTTTCTCACAGACTAACGGAATAATAAAACCTTCCTGGTACAAACGTTAGAAAACTTCTTACAGCGCGACCGAATTAAACGAGAGACGTGGATAAAGCCAGCAACTCGAGCCTCGTGTATGCACTTTTAACGTGTCAATACAATGTGCGAGCGTTTTATGCTTGGGAGAATAGAGAGATAAACAGAGTCTTGGAAGAGAACGTGGAAAATAACGAGTGAGGGAGAGAGAGAGAGGGAGAGTCTGTAACGGAAGTTGAAAGGTGGAGGAATGCGCGCTATAAGTATTACAATGTTGTGCCTGTTTACTCTGGCTGAGAATATTGTACGTCTTCGCCAACACGCGTAAACGTTGTGTAGTAGAGAAAAGTTGGGGATGTTTTCGGGCAGCTGAGTTTGCTAATATTATGAATAATATTTTTGTTCACGTAACAAGAATTGTTGTTCAACATATTTGATGAAATACTTTTGTTACTGTTAATGTACGCTCGTAACATAATTTTAATAACAACAGTTTTTTTAATTGTAGCGTACGTTAAATGAATTACTGATGAATGAGATTTAAAATATAGTTATACTTTGTAAACTAATTCGAAATTGTTTTAGAAGCATTAAAATTAAATCGTGGTTAACTAAATGTTCTAATGGTACATTCCCATGAAAACTTAAAAATTATTATTTTGTTTTCAACAAATCTGCAATATTTACGATATTTAATCGAGTGCCAAAGTACATTTAAAATTAACAAAAGTTGCTACCACATGTACATAACATTAGAAACACCCTAAAAAAATCTATTAACATAAACCACTAAACCTCAACCCACAATCACCTATAATCTTACTCATACGTACTCTACTTCAAGAATAATATACCAATAAAAAATTTACTTTTCATCACGACTTCAAAACACTCAATGTTAATGTAGAAAACGTTAATTCGACCAATCTAATGGTAAAGTTAAATCGCAGACGCTCTTACAGAACGGGAATCCGGGACGCAGCAACCGAAGACGTTATGCGACTTCGAGTATTACGGCAAGAGCTCACCGAGAACAGGTACTGTCGTACATCCAAAGGCTAATCGCTTCAACGCTGCTTCGAATAACGTCAAGTGCAAACAGCATTTCATACCAGCCGCCAATCAAGCAGTCATTATTACGGTAAGTGTAATCGAAATGTATATGTAGGGTTCAGTGTAGCAATAATGAAAATGTATACTGGATGGGTTCTACACTCAATTTTTAAGCAAGGTTCTGGTCAAGTGGAACGTAGTATGATAGAATATATTGTCTACTGATGATTTGATCTAGTAAAAATGATGTTTATCTGATATTATTATACACAATTGATTGAGATTCTTTTATATATTATTGAATGTAGATATAATGCATTGAATATTCTTCAAAATCTTTCTGCAGTTTTAATCAATGCTGATTCCCAACGCACACTATAATGTTGTTGAACTCTAAAACCATCCGCGACATTCACATCGTCATATAGATATCAGGCCTCACACATACCTGAGCTTCACAAAACATGACGCGTTCCAATCAACCAAAAGCAATAAAAATTAATCCTCATGCCCTCAAAAAAAAAGTACAAAACTAACTAATCACGTTCTCTCTCTCTCGTCACCTCACCCCTTCGAACAACAACAACAACAACAGCTGAACAGCACGATGAACCAGACGCAGGATAGCCGATGTACGACGCAGTGCGGCGACAAGGGCTGCCGATGTGCAAGCGACGAGCCATTGGACAACGTCGATCATCTGCTTCTCATCTCGCAGACCTACGGGAACACGCTGGCGTGTCTCTGCGGAAATAACCGAGTGAGTGTATTAGCATCACTTTTTTTTGTAATTCAGGGGACTTTGATTTTTTCGACACGATTTTTTGTAAACGATGCGAATTTTTAAATGGACTTATTATTTTTTCACCAAAAGACAGAGTAGTACATGTATTTGTTCAATGGTCAGTGGAATAGACGATGAAAAGGTTTTAAATAGTGCATGGAAATCGTTGCCGTTTTGACTGAAAAATGCAGCAGATCTTTTTTTTTTTAAATATTGGTTCGCGGTGTATGGCTTTTCTTGTTTAAAGCTTGAAACGAATGGAAGTTAATTATTGAAAAAATTATTGAGAATTTTTCGTGTGATGGATATTTCGGAAGTTTTTTTTTACGTTTGTTGTTATAAGAATTGTACAAAATTCAGTTACTTAATAGTCATAAATATTGGTGAAAAAGGTGTATTATTAATACTTGATATACTCTATTTTTTTAACTTTGATACTTTGTTTTACAGAAAAAATATCAATTATTTTCTCTCGGGGCTACAAAAAGGGAAATAAAAAGAAATAACAACTGTTTTTTTTTCAAAACATTTTGAAAATGTTTAAATTTATTGAACCTGCTAAAATAAAAAACAACACAATTCATTTCTAGCAAAGCTCTAAAATAATTAAAATTTTCAAATAATAACATTTCGACTAATTTGTATATTAAATTCATATTATACACCTCATGGAGTTTCATAATTAACCGTCGATATTAATAATTTGAATTTATTAAATAATTCAGTCATCTTGTAGATAACCCGGCAACTAATTAATTCTAAAAACAATCGCAACCCCAATAATCATTACCACATTCTTTCACTCAACCAGGACTGGCTACCAATAGAATTCTTGAGCACGACACCGGTGTACATCGAATGGTCACGTGCTCCCCACGCCCCAGGTCTGAACCTCACCGCTGACTACAAATTTACCGAGGACAGCTTCTGCGGTGGTATTCACGAAGTGGAGCGACCTGACGGCGAAGTCTATGCCGGTTATGCGCATAACTTCAGCTTCGCCCTCAATCATTACTACCAGCAGAAGTGCACTTATGTCATCGACTCGCCGCCTGGACGCGAGCTAGTCATCTACATCGAGTCCTCGCAGACTAGTGAGTCTTTTTTTGCTTTTTTTCTTGCGTCGTTTATCGATTATTGAAAAAATTATAGGATAACATTCGAACATTTTAGTAGATGTATTTATTTTTGTTATGATATTTCTACTGATTTTGATGTATAATTTTCAAAATTTCATTTTAATATTTTATTTTTATTTTATTAATGTTTAATGATATAGAATTATAAAATTATATAGATTTAACTCTTAATAAAATTTAAGGATAAACAAATTGGCAAACTGTTTAAACGCATAAATTGTTTGGTACATTCGGATAAATTAATACACTGTAAGGAAACTTCCATATATATAGATATACAATGTTTACATTTGGAAACTCAAAATGTAAACACAGTATATCTATATATATGGAAGTTTTCTAACAGTGTATGCAATAAATTCCACGATCTTCTAAGTCGATATTATTTAAATATGGAATTATTTTATTGGTCTACTATTTATTTCTATCGCTTTACTAAAATAGTATAATAACTTGTACCTCGTTACGTGTTAATTTATATTTTATTTCTAGACTTCATATTCTATAATTAACTTTTGATAAATTTTATTTAACATGAATTTTAACATTCTACATATTAACATTTTGAACTCTTTAGTTTGACTTTATACGTCCGAGCCATATATGAATTTGTATTTAAAATAGTTTTATCAAAGTTTGCGATGGTGTACTTTAACTTTTAACAGTAAATCCTTCTCCACGAATCTTAAAGATTCTTCGCAATGAATTCAAGTTAAAAGTTTCCTCTACTCCTTTCAAAAGTAAATCGAGTAATTTTTTAACTCGAATAAAAGACTTTTTGAAAATGATGATAAATCTTTAAATAGATGGAAAGTCTAAGTTGTTACAAATAGCGGAACATTTCAACTTGAAACCTAAACTAAGATTGACCTTAAATGTATATGAACCTCAAAAAAGCTATAAAATTTCCAAGTTTACGTAAGAAAGTACTTAAGTGCTGCACGTCTACATAAAATATGTCGCAGCCTGGTTTCATCTGTTCTCTCACTCTCCCAAACAAAACAAAAATTCCATACAAAACCACCATCGCAAACAATGCGATAAGCGATTTATAAGTCAAGAGGGCGCATACTATAACCCCCTATACATAAGCCTTTCCTCTCTCTCTCTCTCTCCGGGTAAAAATTAGCGCGTACAAAACGCTTGACAAAGCGCGAACTCGCTTTTTAAACGCTGCTACGTCGCTCACGCGCCGCCGCCGAGACGTTTTTCTTTATTCGCCGGTGGGCTGCATAAAAAAAAAAAGAAAAAAAGAAAATACAATCCGCTGCTAGCGGCTAGAAGAGAAACTGGGTCTCGGGGATTTGCGCCGCAGCTAAAGAATATCGCAGACGTACTTTGCACTCGAGGCGTGTACGAAAAGGGGGGAAAATGCATAGCCGTCGTCTCGAAGGTTGAGAGTACCAGTGCGGAGCTATTTTACGCGAGCGTGTATACACTTTGCGCAGCGTAGACGTCGCGAGAAAGAGAGAGAGAGCGGACTGCATGCACGCTGCCGCGAGCTTTTATTTGCCGATGAAAAATTCCTTGAGGTAGAAAGAGAGAGAGAGAGGGAAGTGGTGGGAAAAGCGGGTTGTTTGTTTCTGATGGTTTTTTCGCGATTCGCGTACATAGCGGGGAATTTTCTCACTGGTGGAAGAAATTAGCAGCTGGAAAAGTCTCCTGGGAATTTTTTTTTTTTTTTTTTTTTGAAGAACGGGTTATAATAAATGAAAAGTTAAAAAATATAGCCGTGTTGGTGGAAAAGGGAATGATGTTGGTTAAACCGTTGGAAATTGTACAGATATGGGGAAATAAAATATAAAAGTGACTTGAGTATATAAAATAATAATAATAAAATTAAATTTGACTTCCAGGCAAATTACTTTATTTAAATACTCTTAAACCTCGTATTTCACTTAGAATACACTAAGAGGTTATTATATATTTTCATGATAATTTTAAGAAACTGCGGCTAATTGAAATACAGAGTCCAACTTTAAAAAAAAACTTTTGTACTGAATCCAACTCGTATTAACAAAAAGTTTATTATAAAACTTCTTTTCAATTTTAAGGTGTATAGGCAACAAGCGTAACGCTCTCATCTTAACCGTTACATCTTATTTTTTTCAGGACCGTGCAGTGCCTGGAACCTCACGGTGCATGAATACAACAAAACCAGCCCGAATCCAGAAGGTCCTCGGGCTTATACTTTCTGTCCCCGCGACTTTGCACGAAACTTTACTATTGCACCTGAGATACGTTCAGTCATGGTCAAGTAAGATCATTTTTCCTAAACATTATATTGTCGTGTGATAAACGATTTGTTTAATGATAGAATGCAATTTGGTTAAAAAATATGTTTTCGAATGGAAGCGAAACCGAAAAAGCAGTTCATTTGAAAATAAAAAAAGTGCAATTACTTATAATTTGCTCCAAACAAACATTGGAACTCATTCAAAACAAACTTCGATCTGTATTTAAAACCAAATATTGCTTTTGTTAAAAATTTAAATATACGTAAAAAGTAACAAAAAACTAACTTTTATAGCATACACACGTCGTTGGATACTTAAACAAAGCTAAAAAATCCCAATATGAATTTGATAAATTGAATGAACCCCCACAACATATTAATTCAACACAGCAACTTGCATTCTTCATTTTCATGATATATAATCCTACCACTAATTACTATTCCAACTAACAAATCTCTCTATACCTTTCTCTACCCATATTACAGACTACAAGCACTGGGCCGTACAGCACCACAGTATGTACTGAAGTGGCGGAGCTACAGCATAAACTCAACGATGCGTTCGCGTGACAGTCCCATCCTGACGGGTAACGTCGCTTTGGCAAGCGCTTCAGCACGTGGCGTTCTTGTAGGTAGCGCACCAGCAGCAGTGGCTCTTCTCTTTGCGCCACTTCTTGCTGCCTTTGCCACCTGATCGCCAGCGGTCAGCTAATACCGCCGACCAACCATTGGAAAGCGTTTGAGTGACGTTGTTGCTGCTGCTGCGGCTGTCGCAGGGTGAATGTGCGTGTTCTAGATGCGTAGGGGAAATTTCTTACGAAGTTTTGTATTTGGGGTATTTTTTTTTTCTTTTTTCTGTGGGAATGATGTGATATTATTGTTGGGACTTGATTGTGACATTTTTTTTTTTAGTTTTATTCTGTTCGAACAAAACTCTTAATCTTTATCTGTATTTTCTTTTATTGTAATTGCGTCGTATTGATTTTTTGTATTCATTTCTAATTTGTAATCATTTGTAAGAAACGTGAAAGACTTGTGATGTAAAAGAGTCTTGTAGGATATTAAA
This sequence comes from Torymus tubicola, assembly GCA_035583055.1. Lineage (NCBI taxonomy): Eukaryota > Metazoa > Arthropoda > Insecta > Hymenoptera > Torymidae > Torymus > Torymus tubicola. Next base: position 1,191,842 of record JAWWEQ010000027.1, read on the forward strand.
CTTCGTATGAAATTTTCATTATGTTTGTATATGCTTAGGCATCGAGCGAGAAATATTTTTCGACACTGAATGTCAGTTCGAACTGATTTACAAATGGACAAAATGTATTTTTTGAATAGATTGTGAGAATTTTTTACAGAGCGACGAATGGGACTTGATATGTATCGTTTGTATTTATTGAAACACTATAGATTTTATAATTTAAAAACTATTGGTTTCGAAACAAATAACAAATTATATATGATATCTTTGACTAAAGTAATAAGAATGCAAATCATATACATGAACTAAAAGTGAATAAGATATTGATACAGTACTTTAAATTTATATTATAGGTTGTATAGAAATGTAACTCATCTCTTTTACAATTGCCTGCCTGATTTTTTTAAAGAGTCAATCTATTCAAAACAAAAAACAAACTGACCGACAAAGTTTAGATTCTTTAATTGTGATTTAAAGAAAGATAAAAGCAAGTTTTAGAATATACGTGATTAAATGTCAGAGATTTTGTAATAAAAATGCTCTTATTGAAGCAAACAAAAAGAAATCGGGGTTTTTTGTTAACGAGATATATTGATCCAACTAGTGAAGATAAACAAACCTTTAAAATCATATTGTTACTAGGAAAAGTGCTAATGTAAATAATGAAAAGATATACAGAAATTGAGTAAGCATTTAATACATACAATAAGTATAAAATTCTGAACAGGAATAAAAATTATTTCTGTTAAAGAAAAAAAAAGTACACTTAATAATTACTATCCAATAAATAAGGTTCACTTTATTCCAAACAGTTTTCATTACTTTTAAACTTGAGAAAAAAAAAGATATTTAATGAAAAGTTTTCTTAAACCTTTGATTGTTAAAGTTATATCTATAATGAAAATGACAAAAAAAAAGTGGTAATCATCATAGTTATTTTTGTACCGAAAATATAATCACTCATGTATCGTTTTTCATCCTCTCGAGTCTAATACTCCCATCAATCCACATCCCCATCGAAGAATCATCACAAATCGCTTTTACCTATATAAAAAAAAGTGTGCGTTACTCGTGCGCGCGTATCTTGCTTTTCAACAGACACTGTACATAAAGTCATTTGCATTCGAATAAACCGAGGGGAAGAGAGTAGAGAAAAGAATTTGTTCACTCAGCCCTAAGTGCATCGATTAAAAAGCGTGACGAGGCGACTCGTAAAGTTTCGTGCAATATCCATCACTGCATATTTACATGATGATATACACTCGTATCTTTTATCTTCAAAACTGAAAAAGTTTTTCTTTTTGTTTGTAAATTCGAACTTTTTGATTATCGTATAGAAAAAATCATCATCCAAATAACTTTTAATGGAGGTAAGGGAAGCTTTAGAAACCATTGCAAAAATGAGAAAATCCTTATAGAAAGGCGCGCTTCGCCGGCGAAGTTTCGAAACATTTTGTTTAAAAGACGCGTCAAGAACAAAAGCGTCAAAGAAGTATACCGTGAAAACTGTTTCTTGAGAGAGAGAGAAACTTCGTACGAAACTTTAACGAGTCGAGGTGTAAAGGTATATATATAAATATATAAATAACGTGGCATTGTAAAAATAAATAGAATTGTTTTGTAATTTTTTATAAGCGAAGCGAAGAACGACGAGGTAAACATCGATTTCATTGTGATTTCATTGAATTTCAATTTCAGCTTAAATAAACACGCGAGAACGCATGGTTATCGATTATCGCTCGACTTTATTGTTTGGGACAAAATGTTTTATTTCATTTATTAAAAATAGGAAAACACAATTTTTTTTTCAATTATAGTGCTTTATTGATAAAAAAAAAGGAGAGAAAAATTAACGTGCAACATTTTCCCGAATCATGCGCCTCGGTATGTCACGAAATTACGATGAAACCCGTATTATACGAAATTGTAAAACAATTTCTCCCCTCACCCCATCCTACCAATCCACTTAGGAGAGACGTGTTTTTTTGTTGTTGTACATAATAAGTAACGTCTCCACACTTCCACACGGCACGAGTCGTTCGAACTTTTAACATAGTGGTATATATGTACATGTACAAAGAATGAAGCGGTAGGCTAGTAGCATTTGTACAGAATACAATGAACTAGGAACTAAGGCAGCACGGAATTATTGTTGTAAAGTAAAACGCTATAAATGCGAGGAATAAAAAATAAAATTTCGACGAGATGACGACGGCGACGAGGAAGAGCGTCGAGAGTGTAACGATAAGTGTTTATAAGCGAGAGGATGATAAAGAAAGTGAGAATAAGTAAGAGAGAGAGAGAGAAAGAACGAGTGAGAAAGTGTATTTTAATGAACGAGCTTCGCCTGCCCAAGGCAGCCCTCGACTTTATTGTTAACTCATGCGATTGTCGTCCAGAATTGTTACGCTCACCATGATTACTTTTACTTCCTTTATTCGGACCGTTGAGGAGAAATTTTCACCTCCAACCCAACCGAGGATGACGCGAAAAAGTTTTAAACTTTTATAAGACATTGTATAATATAAATGATATTAACGAGAACATTGCCTAATGTATACGTATATATATACAATAATAATTATTTCAATCAATACTATAATATAGTTTTAAACGGCGAAAATTTCTTCTCTATACGTCGCGGTCAAAATTATTTTTTGTCACATACAACGTTAGTATAAAGTTTATAATAACGAGAAAACAATATAAGCAATTTTTGAATTTTGACAGTTAAAATATATATTACATATATTGATATGGATAATTTTAATCGATGAAATGAATAAATAAAGAAAACGTTTATTAACTGTTGTTTGATGATGATGATGATGATATACGTTTTGAAATCGATATTGAAGCTATATTCGGGACGGCCAATTGCAACCATAAACTTATTGATTATTATTAAGAGACATTAGATACTAATCACACTAAATATATGTACCTAATTCGTAAGTTAACGTAAGATTAAGTAAAAGAAAAAATGCAAGATAAATATAAAAGAAGAAAAAAAACGAATCTTAATACGCCAACGATCGAGTAAAGACGTGCATAGTCGACGAGTAGCTTAAGCAGAGAATTTCTTCCATACACACACACGTAGGTTATAATATACACATACACATTTATACCAACACGCGTTGATCACATAATTGAAATAATACAATAAATCCGCACATTGGATTTTCACATGTACATAGCCGATTGATTTATTTTGTAACTATACACGCCGAATGAAAAAAAATACAGAGCGAAGCTTTATATGCAATAATTTGAAATTGTTTGCTTAAGCTGCAAGTGTAGCTATATATATATAAATATATATATAAAGACGGATCCCTTTGCAATGTTTTCAAGGAACAAAAAGTACCGAATATTTCATATACAGAGAATTGAGACCGCGTAGACGCGGTAGTTGCACTATCAATCGATTAATGAGGATAAGAGCGTCTGGATAAAGCTTTATGAAAAGTGAAACGTACGATTGCAATATTTATTATTGTATTGTTAATTTATTTGTTTTGTTGTAAAGAGTGTAAATACAACTATACTGTTAAGTATAATTACTCTTCATAATGTACGTTCGTCAACTAATGAAGGTGTATTATAAAAAAATAATCAGTTTAACCCTTAAATCATTTCTTTTTCGATACATGTAAACAATGTATCTTTCACTTTTTATAAAAAAAAAAAAAGAAACTTCGCTGCTCCCTCGATTTTATCACTATTCGTCCAAAGTCATATTTTGACGTGAGAAAAGCTGTTAAGTGCGTACTTTAGGATGATTTATATATTTAAGTGAAACGTCTCCATTAATCAGAGACTAAACCAAGGCCTCAACTTCGTCCGAACCTGAAAAATAAAAAACAACTAATTATGTGTTCCTTATCAATAATTATAATCACATCACATCGTAAAAAGTTAACAATCTGTTTTACCTTTTTCGTTCCTTTTAACAATGAAAATTACGACATACACGTTATCAATATAATATTTTCACAACCGTTGTTGTTATAGATTGGCACGCGCGCGTATACAATGACACATCAATCATTTGATCACGCATGCACACGACGCGCACGCTAACGCCGTTTACGTCCGTGGAATAATCGATCAGCGCTATTATGATGGAAACACGGGGTAGGGGAAGAATGTCATCGAAACCGAGTGCAATGGGAAATTAATTTTCACGTTTAAGGAGGCGACAGAACTCCGACGATTAATCGAGTGAAATCAGATATAGACGTATCTGCGTGTGTTTGACGATACGTTTTTTTTTTTTTTTTTAATTTTCGGGATACGGGATATATCATTAAGTTTTAATGAATAGAAAATTAAAAGAAAAATTAAAATTTATAAATTGTAATTTGTTTTGTGCTTTTCATTGATTTAAATATTATTTAGAAAGCTGTTGAAAACGGGGTAAAATGAAGAAAAACAAAACAATAAAAGTTTGTTTTACATAAAATGTTGATTACTTATGAGGAACAAAACTGGTTTTATGATTAATGCTATTTATGTAATGCTCATTTTCAAATGTACGCAATTGTGCTCAGAGTCGCCTGATTTCAACAATTCCAGTTTAAATTAAAGCTCTATCTCTATTCTTCTATTTCATTTCTTTTCTTGTAGAAAATTGTCATGTATTTTTTCCAAATGCTATAATGCATAAAGATCGAGAAAAGTTCTGTTTGGGAAGTGTGCTTTAAAAACAAAAAAGTTTCGGAAGTTTTAGGTTCGTAAAAAGGACAGATTAAACATGGAATTGATCATATATTACAAATAAGTTTACCTAATTTTCAATGCCCATTTTTCCTATCATATAACATTATCAATTAATTTGAAGTAAGGATTCGGACGAAGTTTCGACAACAAAAGCAACTTGAGTCAGACTGATTGTCAGGATAAGAGATAGAGAGAGTTTCTCTTCTGTTAATCATTTATTATAAGTAAGCGTAACGAATCCCATTTCCCTTTAGGACAATGCACGGGTCCGGCGCAAAAAAAAAATAAATGAACAAACTTGAGAAAAAAAAACAGGATAAAAAAAGACTTAAAAACATTTTACGTTAAAAGAAAAAAAAACGACAAATGCCCGACTCGTAGACCTCGTCTAAACAATGATGAAAGTGTCCAGGTAAATAAACAAAGAAAAAAAAAAGTGTATTAACGAAGTAACCGCACCTGCACGGAGCGGATTCTGCACATGTAGTCGTTGTTTCGTTACACTCGTTCGGCGCAAGAAAAAACAAACCATTATCTTCCTTAATTATTGTAATGGCGAGAAAAGAAAAGCGAAAAATGGAACACATTTTAATATATTTCGACTGCCACAGGTATTATTGAAATCGACGAGACTATTTTATTTCAGCGCTTCTGTATATTTATTTTTGAAGCGACGATGGTAAATAAAGAAATAAATTCTGAGTTCAATTAATTTTGTTTATATTCTATTGTACTTAATTGTTTTTTTAAAACTAAATTCTGTAAGTGTTAGTAAGTGATAAAGTATTTTTCACTCGTTATTTTTCTATTTCAATGTACTCTCATCATCGTCGATGTATGCGAATTTTGGGTTCACGACGAAATTACCAGCTAAAATATGTAATTGTATACGCATCTTCAATCTTTCACAAGACACGGTCTGATCCTCCGAAAGCAACTATATGTTATATGTACGTAATAGACGTGTATATCTAAGCCACAATAAATAGTCAATTGTTTCATATAATGAAAAAAAGGAATAAATAAAATGAGATGAAGCACTAAAAAACTATGTATTTTTCTTAATCATTAAGTATTACTATCTCTTATCCATTCCTCGTTACATGCATTCCTTAAAGTTTTGGTTTCAAGTCTCGAAACATTTACAGATCAATGAATGATATTGTCGGAAACAAGTTTTTATCTAAAGCTTTGATGTTCTCTTTATATATTTAAATCAATAAGGCCACACTTTTTTTTTAAATACATAGGAAGATCTTAGTTTTGAAAACCATCGCCATCTGCAACTGTATTATCAGCTTTTTGGAATCGGCCAGAATAAACTTTCTAATAATAATAATACATTTTTCATCAATAAATTTTCCTATCTGACAGTGCATGAACAGTAAAATTTTTCTTTTTAGTGAAGTAATCTCCTCAAGGTATTGCTTCAGAAAGGGTTTGAAAACCTTCAGATTTCATATTTATTTATTTATTTATTTATTTATTTATTTATTTCAATTGTACGGGCATAAACCCTTTTATACATTTATAATATGAATAATCATATTATGAATATATTATGAATACCATATCCCCAATGATTGATGTAAATCAATAACGACCAACATGTTTTTATTGAGAAGCAGTTACGGCCAACACAGACACCCTATTAACCTCTATACTATTTTATTTTGGTATTCGAATAAAATTTTGTTATTGATTTAGCGGACTGCTAAGAAAGGATAAGATTCAAATAAAACCGGAAGGTGGGGCGGAATGGGTTTGTGGGTTAAATGGGTATTTACTCAAAAATAATGACTGACTGATAATTTAAGTCTAATTATTTTTTATTTTCAACAAATTATAATTTTGGTAAAATTACGAATGTAAATTTGTATATATTTTGAATAAAAACTTGATTTTAAAAACCCATAAAACTTAAGCTGGAACAAGCCGTAACTCATTGCATAATTAAAGTTTATAAATAAAATTAATGAACTTCTTAATTTTTCAAAAACAGCCCTGAAAAAGTAATAATTCACCGCTAAAGTTCAACCCCAAACTTTGCTTTTCCTATTTCTTAAAATCTACTCGAATTTTTCAATATATAACATATATAGACACACACACGTATATAGAATATATCATACGCATGTGTGTTACCAATGTTGTTGTTTAATAAAAATGATAAATTTATTTTACGGATCCATCGATTAAAATGGGTTACCCTGTATAATTACTTCTTTATTTATGAAGTATTTAATAAAAATGGTTATAATTAATTATTATTGTATAGGTTTTGTGGTATATTAAGCATTCAACAAATAAAATTTCGTATGGTTAATTTATTGTATCAAATTTACGCGCTTTGCCTGTTGTATCATTCAAAAATAGAATTTTCCGCCATCTACTGTCTCGTACCTTAACTGAAACGACATTTATATATATTTTTGAAAGTCGTAATCAGTAATCTTATATACCGACTGAGCTGCAAAACAAAATAAAAGATGAAGAATGCACACGACTAAAGTAAATAATCTTTTTTCAAGTATGTTTTGAATTTATATTATTGTCTTTTTACAAAAGGTGTCATTACTCTTTAAAGAAAATTTTTACAAAATTGTTCCTTTGTCGTTTTGGGAGACAAACTCAGTTTATGAGTATAACCATGAACAGCATCTTGAAAGATTCAGCTGTTATAGGTATGATTATTTGTATTTTATTTGAATTAAACAAATTCTTATCAATGCATCTAAACTAATTGTATGTTATTACAGAAAAGAAAATATGTCCTTACAAAGACAAATGTTACAGAAAAAATCCTGTACATTTCAACGAAATGTCACATCCACATTGTAAGTTGCCCTATTCTTTTTTGTATGTTTTAATTTATTTTAATTTTTATAAATCTTTTTTCATTTTATCAGTAAAAACAATTTTATTGCAAAAAATACATTCAAATATTAATTTAGCTGTAAAATTACTAAACATATTGAAGTATATATTAAATCTTTAAAAAAAATTTTCAGTGGAAAAACTGGTTATAAACCAATTGGATGATACTATTACGATACCAGAAGATCTTGATTTTGATTGCTCAGATCGTTCACAGCTGCTGGATCAGCTAAAAGTTCTGCAAATGGTCTTAAAAAGAGAAAGAGAAAGAAATGGTGGAAACAAAAAAGAGGAGCCTAAAATGACTTCACCAAAAAAAAATAAGTCACCAAGTAATTCTAAAAATTTGCAAGACCTTAAAGATAAAATAGAAAAACATAAGCAAGCTGCATTAGAAAAAAGAGAAAATAAATTAAAGGAAATGGATGCCAAAGCTGCCAAAGTTGATGATAAGTCTGGATCTGGAAGTGCAACAATAAATAAGAAAAGATCTTTACCCAGTAATAGTAATGATCAGTCAACAGCTAAAAAAATAAAGAATGATAAGATAGCAAACACCCAAGGTACCTCTACTAACTCAAGTTTTTCAAGTATAGATTCAGAAAGCTCAAGTTCTCAAAGTTCAGATTATGGGATGCCTTCAGGGAAATCAGTCATTGAAAATTTTGTAGACGTGTCAAGTGATAGATTAAAGCGGGAAAAAGTAAGAGATCAGGCTATTGCAAAAATGAGACAAGCTGGTCATACGGTATTATTATGTCCACCAGGAGAATTTGCCTTAAAATATGCTCTCTCTGCTCCTTACCATTATTTTTTAAACCGAGTTGAAAAGTCAAAAGTCACACATGAACAACAGTTTACTGTATCATTTCCTGAACTACTTGACATTAGTTTAGGTGAGATTGTTGATAGTCTTCACATAAATTTTATGGTAGAAATAGGATGGCTGTGTCTTCAGTATTTACTTGCTGCTCAAAATCCAAAAATGACTATCTTCTGTGGTTCTGTCTGTGATCCCACTAATAAACTACCTGACAATATTAAGTTATATGAAATCAGTATGCCTACTGCATATGGATGTCATCATTCAAAGATATCTATTTTTAAATATAAAGATGGTGGAATTAGGATTATTGTTTCAACAGCTAATATTTACAGTGATGATTGGGAAAACCGAACGCAAGGGTAAGTAATTTTATTTTTCAACTATTAGGAAATTAATATTGAACTGATTGAAAATGTTTAACAGTATTTGGATGTCGCCACATTTGCCACCATTACCAGAGTTGGCAAATCCTAGTGATGGTGAATCTCCAACCAAATTTAAAAAAAGCTTCAGAGATTATTTAGCAGCTTACAAACATCCAAAGTTAGTTGAATGGGAACATATAGTCAAAAGAGCTGATTTCTCTGAAGTAGATGTATTTTTTGTGGCATCTGTACCTGGTAGTCATAAAGGATTGGCTCTCAACTCTTGGGGTCATAGGAGATTAGCCACTGTATTATCAGAGAATGCAGTGTTACCTCCTGATGCTCCGCAATGGAACATATTAGCACAGTGTTCTAGTATAGGAAGTTTGGGACCTACTTATGAAAGCTGGGTCTTGTCTAATATAGTATCATCAATGTCAAGAGAAAAAACGAAAGGTATCAAGAGCAATCCTAGTTTTCAGTTTGTTTACCCCTCACTGAAAAATTATGAAAATAGTTTTGACTGTAAAAGTGGTTCATGTTGCCTACCATACACCAGGAAAAATCACGAGAAACAGGAATGGTTAAAAAATTACTTATAGTATGTACATAAAATGATAATTGTCTAATGAAGATTTATAAATTTTTATTTGGATTTTTATTATAAAATATAATTTTTTTATGTCTTTGACCTAGCCAATGGAAAGCAGATGAAACAGGGCGAACGAAAGCAATGCCTCATGTAAAGTGTTATACGCGAATTTCGCCTGACCAAACGAAAATTCCATGGTTTGTGTTGACAAGTGCCAATCTGAGTAAAGGTGCTTGGGGTACAACTGCTAAAACAGGAATTTCTCACTATATTATGAACTATGAAGCAGGAGTTGTATTTATACCACAATTCATTGTAAGTGTAGTGCACAAATCTTATAAATACTTTTAATATTAATAAATCATTATTTATCTATATTAATTAAATAAAATCACTTTTACAGATTGGTCAAACTACATTTCCAATTAAAGAATCAAATGATTCAAATGTTCCTCTATTCAGAATACCATATGACCTTCCATTGACTAAATATCAACCAAATGATGTTCCATTTGTTGTAGATTTTCTTAATGAATAATAAGAACTATCATAATCAAGAAAAAATAAAAGGAATTCTAAATCTAAAGTTAACAGAGAACTGATACATATAATTTTTTATATATTTTTTTGTCAAAAAGTCAACAATGTTAACTTAATTATATATGTTATGTCTGATTTGTTTGTTTTTAACTTATTTATAAGTGATAAATTTGTACAATCATCTATTTTTATGAAAATATAATTACTATAAGGAAGTAATTTATAAATAAATATGCACTTTTGTATTAAAAATGAAAAAAATTTGCGTAATTTTATGTTTTATGCAAAAAAAATTTATCTTTGTGTTACATAAATATAAAAAGATTTATTAATTTTATTCTTATACACATTGTTTCAACTTTTTAAAATTTGATTTTCAACTTGCTACTGAAAATTTAAACCCTAAAAAATAAATTTCGAATATTCGCGGTTTTTATAAGTAACTGATCAGCTGAACGCATGCGCACTCAATTTATTATTATTATTTTTTCAAATACGTCGGAGTTTCATGTATATAAATATGCCGTACTTGATCTAACCTCTAAAATAGTATTCCGAATGAGCTTGTAAATATGTAAACAAATTTTGTTCATACATTATAAAATGATATTATTTATTCTCAAAAATCAGCTCATTTAAATTTAAAAATTTGTTTATAGAATTGGGTTAGTATACTATTATTTACTACTAAATAAATTTTAAATCTGTAAAATTTTTATAAAAAATAACAAAATCATCAAAACGTTATTGGAAATATTTTTTTCATTAGATTTACAATATGGCTGAACAAACTTCAGAACAAACTCCAATAGAAACTTCAGAACTTGATGAAAAAGTATGCATACATGAAGATGCAAAAATCGATCCAAAGACTGGTACCACCAAAAGATTAAATTTGAAGGTATTAACATGGATGGAGCTCTATGGAGTTCAACGTGAAGCATGTGATAGAATTGAATTGAGGGAAGCTAGTATTGAAATTGCAAAAACTTTTTATGGTGATGATTTTGTTATAAGAGACCATGGAATTTTTAATGAAAAATTTGCTTCATCTGCTCCATATCACTTATTTTATACAACTGTGGATGGAGAAAAAGAAACACATAGCCAACCATTTTCTGTAACTTTTCATGAAATACTTGATTACACTACAGGAGAAATAGTTGAAAGTTTGCATTTGAATTTCTACATTGAAATATTATATATTATTAATGAATATATGCTTGCTGGTCAAGTTCCCACAATGACAATACTTTATGGAAAATTTGTGGACCCCAATAACCAGTATACCCCATTCGATATTGATTTAGTAGAAGTTAAATTATCAGAATTTGGAAATCATCACTCAAAAATATCAATATTGAAATATAAAGATAATAAAATTCGAATCATCATTTCGACTGCTAATTTATATGCTAGAGATTGGCAAACCAGAACTCAAGGGTAAAAATGGCATTAAGCAAAAAATTACTTTTCTTTTATAACTCATTTATAAGTTTTATGTTTTTACAGACTATGGATATCACCTTTTTTACCTATGCTTCCTCCTACAGCAGATGATAGCGAAGGGGAATCAAAAACAAACTTCAAGCGAGACTTTTTAGAGTATTTGCATGAATACCAACAGTATGAAATGTACGGATGGATATCTTTGATCCATAGAGCTGATTGCAGTGCTATTGATGTTGTCTTTGTTGCATCAATTCCTGGAAAATTTGAACCCGATGTGCATAAGTGGGGCTACAAAAGGCTAGCTAAAATATTATCAGAGCATGCCTCCTTACCTGCTGACAACGCTCGTGACTGGCCTGTTGTAGCACAAAGTTCTGCTGTAGGAGTTTTTGGATTTAATTACGAAGACTGGCTTCAAAACAGCATTGTTCACTCTATGTGCAGACAGAGTAATGAGAAAGTTGTATTTTTGCCAGATTTAAAATACATTTATCCAACACAAAAAAATTTTGATGATAGTTTTGATGGTACAGATGGTATAACTAGTCTTATGTACACTCAAGAAAAACATGCTAAACAATTATGGATTAGGGATTATTTATAGTAAGTGCAAAACACAAAAAATACTAATCATTGATTTATTCTTAAATAAAATACTAATTCTAATAAGAAATATCTTTTCTCAGTCAGTGGAAAGCAGATCAAATAGGTCGAACAAGAGCAATGCCTCATTCAAAGTGCTACATGAGAATTTCACCAGATATGAATGAAGTGCCATGGTTTGTATTGAGTAGTGCAAACCTCAGTAAAGGTGCATGGGGTAAAGCAGTAAGAAAGAGGGGTGTAGAAGTAAATTATTATCTTTGTAACTTTGAAGCTGGTGTTGTATTTCTTCCCATGCTAATGGTAAGTTCCTCTGCAGCAGCTATTTCATTACATAACTGAAATGAAAACACAGTCATCAAAACATCATTCTTATTTCGAATTTCAGATTAACGGGCCTAGCTTCTATGTGAAGCAATCACCTGACTCCCAGCATCCATTATTCAGGTTACCATACGATTTGCCACTAGTACCATATGGTCCTGACGACGAGCCATTCACCTGCGACAGCTGTGTAGACATCAAGATGCCAGAAACAGTCGAACCAATAGAAGAGATCCCCTCAATGGCCGATTCGTTTGCCAATGACAGCTGCGTGGATGTTAAGATGGCAGAGCCAACCGAGCCAACGGAGGAGACTTCGATGGCTGATTCGTTTGCTAGCGACAGCATAGATTTTAAAGCACCAGAGTCAGCCAAGCCAACGGAGAAGACTACGCCGGAATCCGACGAGCCGATGTCCTTGGGAGATCAATAAAATTAGAAATGCTGCGGTGACGCATCGTGTACGTGTGGTTATATCTTTATTTTTCGTGATGAGCGATGGTGATATACAACCAAGTAGTTTTTTTTTATTTATAGTATTAGATTTAAGAATGACAGGAGAGCAAAGGATTAACTATCATATAAATTATATCACGATAGACAGTTTTGATAAGCTATCGTATAGAACATTTAACTTTGAAAATTGGCGAATAATAATGTCCAATCAATCGCGTTAGATATAAGAAAACAAAGATTTTTTATCTCGCATAAAAAGTACCGCCGATTCAGTTTCACTCGTATCTTTGTTTTTCCAACTTTACATCACATAAATAACGCATGTAATGCGTCTTAGAATAAGAAGCGTATTTTTTGTTATCAATTCAAACAAAACATATAACGTTCATATCCAACAAAAAAAGATTTGTCAAGATAACAAAAATCAATTTTACTATACTATTCATTCTTTCTGTTTGTTTCGTTACCCATCTACAATCTTCTGTTTTTTTTTCGTACGAGATATCTCTCTCGTGTCATCGCACATTAGAGACCAAAACGTACCTTTAACATATCTATCAAAGTTTGACAAAGTACTGATTTATAATGTCATTCGACGCAGTTTCTTCTCAGTACACATATATACAAGTCCCACCTGATCGGCAGCCGAATCATATCGACGCGGTCCATGACCTTGAAGGTCGTTTGTTTCATCGTAATACGATGAGTAATATTCAAATTAGCATATACTTGTATACGGTCGCCGGTTGTTTTGAATATGCGCGCGTCCGATATTTAATTCTGTTTTGATGATCTCGTATTGTGAAATTCGTGAAAAGTCCGAAACCAATCCTTTGTTGAGCAGGAAGTGGTGATAGAGACGTTCTTTAACGTATCCAGATATAAGCCTTTATCAATATAATTTACACTTTACTGGTGATAATCGTATAAACCATGATCGTTGTATTATTGTATTATTATTATTTTGTGTTATTTTGAATTGTACGACGACATAACAAAAAGAGTATGTCAACAGTATATTCTTTAGTTACTGTCGATTAATTTAATTATATATTGTTAATTATAAAAAAGTTGAAAAGAAGTTGTTTTCAAATCGTGTAACGATCGAATCACTAAGAAAATACAAATTATGTTATTCAGTTTCAACTGAAATATCTTTAATTTTTTCGACGTGCAGTACAATATTAAATTTACCTGCAAAATGTAGAAAAATTCTATTACTTTCGTGAGAGCTATTGATTTCAAGAACCAAAAAGAATTAAGTTGAATATTTGCAACGCACCATTTTTCTCTCTTTATAACATATTCGACAGTCGATCTGTAAAACCATTATCAACTGTAAACTACTTTTACCAAATCGACAAGAAAATAAACATTATTTTAAAAGAAAAATCCTGTAATCTTGAAAGCTTTATTAACAGCAATGACTTTCGAAAACCCAAAATCTTTACATGAACTCTATAGAATTTTTTAAAATTCAACAAAACGTGATCTGAATTGTGCTTTGTCATTCGCATATATACATACAATTCCTGTACACATACGGTATTGTTGTATATAATATAATGATTCACAAGAAAAGCGTGCAAAAATCGAAAAGCAGTTCCCGTAGGCTCGGCCCTTACACCGGCCAATCAACGACCGGTTTTTCACGGCCAACCGGTGAGCGCAGTGAGTGCGCATAAGTGCGCAACGCTACACGGACATTCGAGATGCTACGACGGTGTAGGATATGCGGATCACAAAGAATGTTCCAGTGTCAATTTGTCAGAATAGTTGTTGGAAAATATTTGCAAGATCAATGTATATGAGAAGATAATTGTTTGTCACTTGTGAATAGAATCCCAAATGCTTAGTTCTTCACAATTAGCTATGCATTGGACTTCAGAAGAATTTTTCTTCAATAACTGTAAGTTTATTGTAGTTCTGAATAGACCAATCATTAATTAATTATTCACCCTATCAATTTAATTAATTAGTCACAATAATTGACTATAGCTATATCAATATCGCGAAAATTTTTATCCAAAATTATAAATATCTCTCTTAGAAATTATAATTGTTCCAATTGTTCCTGATTTATAAAATATACATACAAGATTTTTTTTTAATCAAAAACAATTTGTTTTATAATTTCTAAGAGAGTAGTATTAGCACTAAATTAGTATTTGTATGCAAAGTTCCAGGGAACGTCCTTAAAAATAATACATCCACCTTTACAAATTCATTATGTTGGAAACTTATTTACATTGTGGCGAATTGAACCTAAATATTTTTTCAGTATACGTATATGTGTATTTGCATTCGATCTCTGCATAATTTGAAAAAGATTTGCGCATCGTAACTATACCCACTTTTAGAATTAAGAATTAATTAATACATATATAAGTTATATAGAACTACTTCCGCGGTCATTGTTCTTACGAAGGACACTTAATAACCACATCGCAATTACCACAATAGGAAGTAGCCGGATCCGTTCGGCCATTAAATTTACGCATATGAATACTACACCAATCATGCGTTCTTTATTCCCACCTAAACGAAGATAAAATTAAACGCATCGAGAATCTTCATAACCGTAATTAAGAAAAATAGATATATCCTCAATACTCATCAGGAACCCAAACCACGAACTATATACTGATTTCGAATCAGATCGCGTATTACGAAAAGGAATAAACCGCGGCGCCGTACATGTATATACACGCGACAAATAAAAATACCGCAGCTTTAGCGCGTGCAAATTTATAGTGTATACACGCGCGTCTTATAACTCGCCAACCTGTTGTCGCGGGAAGCGCAAATAATAATACGTGCACGCGCGTCGTGATCTTCGTGTCTGTTTGCCGTTTTTGCATTGGATCTTGTTAGTTTTGTTTTGATTGGATATATGCTTGAACCTTTTTTCGAGACGTGTTTACCCGACTTAGAGAAACGTTATTTGTGAAAAACATATAGTTTGTTTGCACGCAACGATGGGGGATTGGTCTGTCAATATTCTATGATATTTGTTGAATTTTTTAAAAAATATATATAATGGTATCGCAGGTTTAGTTATTTTTAGAAAGCAATTGAAGGGTTATTCGGAATAAGGGCATAATCTCTTATGGGTTTTCCATACAAGATATATTGTCCTTATTCCGAATAGCCCTTCAATTCTGAGATTCTTGTCTATGTATAGTACCTGAAAAATGTAAAATTTTCACTTCATTATATGCGTATATCTGATTCGTGTAATTATACGTGCATGACATGAATATTTTATAAAAGAGAAAATGAAGGGTCCTTAATGATCGCCCTTATTATTGGTAATTAAAGTATTAAATAATATTATTTATTCTCAAAAATCAGCTCATTTTAATTTTAAAATTGTTTATATAGTAATAAGTTACTATACTCACTGTTATTTATTACTAAATAAATTTTGAATTCATAAAATTTTTATAAACAATTTATTAATAATTTTTCGCACCATTCTCACTTTTTCTCACAAAAGAACAATTAATTTTACATATATTTTGTAAAGGAGAGAATGGAGTGTCCTTAATGATGGGAAAGTGATGACATGCTATAAAGGCGTGAACACTGTATGCATCGTATGTAGACGTAAGTAGATGCATTCTGGGTATATTGAGACACAGTCTAATTAGTTTTAGGCTATTTCTACTTAATGCTTACATTTAAGCTATTCCCAAAATTCAATTATTTTCCCTTCATTGTAAAATTCGATACTTATTAATTTATGATAACAGAATGTTTATGTCCATTTTAAATTTGAGAAAATCTGATTTTTTTTAACAAGTAAAAACATAAGCGAAGGAGACATTTTCTCTGATTACAGTAATTTATATATAAGATGTGTCAAAGAAAGTTAATAATTCTACGTTTAATATATTATTATATTTTGTAATCGTCAATGAATATTTCAAAATTAATTGATGACAGAACGAGCAATACATTTATTTAATATAGTTCACCGCAGATATAATCCTCGTAAATTCTTTTAATTTACTGTATACTGTTATTATGAAACCAAAATAAATGATAAATATCGCAATAGCATTCAATGATGTGGGCGAAACCTTATTTTTACCGGTAAAAGAATTAATTAACTTTCACATGCTTCTTTTCTTTGCGTATATATATGCCAAATAACGCAATGCTCGGAAACCGTTGAACAATTAAATTTTTATCGATAAACAAATCTTCACTCTTTCATATATTAAATCAGTTTTATTAGTCCATGATTATATAATAATAAAATTTTGTCTGCGTTACGTTTATATGGATAAAACGGACAATTTTTTGTACTATAAAATATTATCACCGTTATTGTAAGATATTTTTATACATTATTTTTAATTAAAATTCCGTTGAATATTTCCTAAAAGAGTATTTATTAACACCAACATAAAATCTCGAATAATACAAAAACTTAAATCGATTAATTACGGTGACATTCTTACGTAACGCAAGCGAACATTCTGAGAAAACTGTTTCATTTTTCATGGAAAAATCTCGAGTTTCAATAGAAAACAAGAGTAAACAGTTTTTTAAAATACGGTATTCACCTGACGTACGTGTTTTTATTAACGATTGCGGGAACCACTTGGTACGTGCAAAAGAAACAAGTGGTTTTGTCATCATTCTTGATATTTCACCAATAAAGATATCGATGTTATATGGCAATAATTGCACATGTACTTAATTAAATAGATTAAATTAAGCTACTTTAGAATATAATACTGTAGATAATGAGCTACAAAAACCAAAATTTTCATGTCAAGTAATAATAGTTGCACTTTCGAAACCATATACAGTAAGTATATATTTAACATATCCATTCAGCGTCTTTAACACTTCCATAGAAACTTGAATAATTTAAAAATGTAAAACAGCAATAGTTCATACTGTTTGGAGTCGGGTGAAAAAATAACTTTTTTACGATCTTTTGAGAAGAGCGTAAATTTTTTTTTCAGATCATTTGCGTCTCTACAAAGGCTATGCAAAGTGGAATTCAATACTTTTTGCTCTGCATCATGAATAAAGTCAAGTTGACAATTTTTCCAGGCGATTTGCACTTTTTCTGAAATCACAATAGGATGATAAATGGTCGAAAATGTAAGTGTCATCGTCTAACGATGCGACTTAGATTTCTCATTAGAGGCATGTTTACGATAATTGCAAATCAAAAATTAAATTCTTATGTGCTTTTTAATATTTATGATTTACAACCTTATAGATATAACCATATCGAGTAAACACTATATAAACTGAACTTCTTTATTTTTATTTAAAAAATTCATAGATTCGCTGTATACTATAAAATTAATCGACTTGAATTCCCTAACAGCTCGGTTCTATGGTAAAATCACACTGACGTCATTTTCTTATCCGTGCAAATCTCGCGTTCACATAAGATGAGAAAACGCTGCGCGCGATCGATTGTCCACTCGCTTGACGTCAGTGCAAATTAGCGAGCGATCGCGCTAAGGCTTCCACATGCATTGCGTATACGCGTACACGTGTATGTGTGTGTATTTTTTTTTGCTTCCTTCCTTCTTGTCAGACGTAGTGCGACAAGCTTTTTTGCTGGTAATGTTTACCCTTTGTGAAAATGCGAAAATGTTGTAACGGAGAGACAAATTGAAAAGAACGAGATATAATCTTTTTTTTCGGATCGTTCGATTTCAATAATACTGAGGTTGCTATAAATACGAGGAACCTTGTTGTGAATAGAATATGTGAATTAGAAATTTTCTAATTAACGTCATTATTCAAATAGGGTTTTCGAAAATGAAAAAGTTTACACGTGAAGTCCATTGAAACCTAAAATCAGAAATGCAAATTTAATTACTATTTTAATTCGAATCGTTGAATTTTAAAATAGAACTCTTACGTCTGGCAACTATACTTTTATCGCGTGAATTGGTGTAATTTCCCTAAACATATAAGACGAGGATTATATGCGTCATGAAATTAAGGTGCATATATACCAAACAATATAATATGAGTAAAACTCACTTAACGTAATACACGTACAAGGAGAGGGTTTCAGCTGCTGGAAACGGATTTTAGTGGGCATTGGAGAGTCTATTTGTGGTACCTAAAAATGAATCCCAGTGCTCATACTTTCGTCAAATGGGACCTTTTTCTTGAGATATGGACAATTTAATGTCAAATGTCGTTTATTTCGTCAAAAATAGATGTCTCTTCTATTGTCTGTCACATTGCAAGTATTTAAGATACGAAAACGAGGAAGAAAAATTATAAAAGTAGACAGTAAGAGCTAAAATTGAAGCTCTTATTCATTAAAAAATATTGATCTTTTAGGAAGTTACAAGCAATCAAAGATAGGGTACGAAAATGGTTAAAAATATGTCTTCATTTTAACCGATTAAATGGATCCTATTTTTAACTATTTTCGTACTCTATCTTTGATTACTTGTAACTTCCTGGAAAATCAATATTTTTAAATGAATCAGCGCTCAAATTTTAGCTCTTACTGTCTACTTTTATAATTTTTCTTCCTCGTTTTCGTATCTTAATTGGCCATATCTCAAGAAAAAGGTCCCATTTGACAAAAGTGTGAACACTGGGATTCATTTTTAGGTACCACAAATCGACTCTCCAATGCCCACTAAAATCCGATTCCCACAGCTGAAACCCTCTCCTTGTTAGTATCAAAGGTTTCATGTAAACCATAATTGACTATATTGTTCAAATTACTAATAACAACTCAGATTTTCATCTTTTTTACAGCTATTTTAATAAACTAGCTAAAAAAACATAAAGAACAGAGTTATATATCTTTTTTATTTAAA
The DNA here is from genome assembly GCA_035583055.1 of Torymus tubicola. NCBI lineage: Eukaryota > Metazoa > Arthropoda > Insecta > Hymenoptera > Torymidae > Torymus > Torymus tubicola. The sequence goes on from JAWWEQ010000027.1 coordinate 1,211,411, forward strand.
AGAAAAACAAATAATTTCCACAACTCACTATACGCCATCAATTCAATCCAAAACTTCCTACATATATACAACACGAAATCGTCAAACTCCCTCGTTCGCTCTGCACTTCACACTGTGCCGCGAATTCTTATCTCGCTTTCGCGCTCTAACACCTCCAAAGTCGCGCTTTACGAAAGTTCAAACGTCGGCCGTTTGTCATCGTCGCAAACAAGCCGTAGGCGTGTATATATGTATAAATATATATATATATAGGTAAGTACGTGAACGCGCGTGACGTCAAGATACACATTGTGCATCGTGTATAGTCGGATGCGCTTTTATTCCTTATAGTCGTCCTACTTCCTTCGGGCGTTACGCGTGTGTAGAGGACGAACAATCGAATGCGTTTATATAACGGGGTGTTCTTTACGGTCGTCGTATTGTTTTTTACGAGGATAATGGAATTGGCTTGAATTGAGTTTGCCGTGAAGAGAGAGGAAGAAAGTTTTTGGGAATATATATGTTATGTGTTTAATAAAATAATATTAAGTATTTTAGTCTAATTCGTATATTGATTAAATTTTATTAGTGAAAGTTTTTCTTTATGAAGGAAAAAAATGGTTTAACAATAGGAAAAATCTATATTACACTTTTTAGAGTTCAATTAAATGGAATGCCTTCACCGTAAACATTATGTAAACCGTACTTCAAATAATATTTATAGAGGCAAGTGCAAATTATGTCAAAGTATGTTGTAGGCAATGCAGCGTCGTTTTTACTACACAGTGTGATAGAGATTCACTCCTTGATACAGCTCCGTATAAAGAAAAATATTGTCCTTCATACGCGTCTTCGCTCCTCATTCTTCCCTTTTAGTCATCTTTTCCCACGTCTTTATCTTTCATCTTTACGTATATACCGCTCGTATAACTTTGCTTCATATTTGGCTCTCAACGTTACTTACAGCATATTTTCTTTTTAATTTAAAATAAAACAATTCTCTGTCCTTACAGTGTTTTTGCTAAACGCAGTATTTAAAACATTGGCGAAGTTTCTAAGAAAAATATTTCAAAATCTCATATATTCAAGTGTAATCTTCAAAGTTAAGTATAATTATTGAAATTACTCGAACCACGGATTTTTCTAACAAAAAACCTTTTTTTATGTGCGAGAAATATCATATATACCAAGTTTCTTAATATACGCCCATCTTTATACTCTCGCGTAGGTCTCTGTCTCCCCTTATTATTTTTCTCCTTTTATCTGCGAACTTCTTTAGTTCTCCGCCGGGTCTCTCCATCTTCAGCCCGCGTCTTCTCTTACTTTTCATTTCTTTTTTGTCTCGTCCAGACTCGTATAATTAGTCTCGTTTCTACCTGCTACTTTTTCCGAGACATGCTAAGCTCCTCTTGACTCCTAAAATCCTCCAAATATGACACAATATTGCCGCCTCGTGTTAAACGTATATTATTTTTTTGTCTCTCTCTCTCTTTCTCTCATCTCAGTCGTAATAAATATTAATAACTGTTTTACTTTTTCCACTTTCATTTCTCTCGCTTTAATGGTAAGTACGTGTTCCTCATAATTCTCTTCGAGCTCTCGTTTATTTATGTATGTTTGTGTATATGTGTGCTTTTTCACTTTATTACTTCCTCTTGTAGACGCACTTGACACATAAGACGTGTCCTGGCCATTTCGACTTATGAAATTCCGTTTGTGCGAAAAATGTATTTTTCTCTACCTGCCAGTCGACAAGACCTTTCAGAAAGTTTTCCTATACTTAATTTTGCAGAGAAAAGATTCCACAGAAAATGTGTAAACGTGTAACCGTTAACTGTTTCTGCAGCAAGTTGTTTTTGTTATTATATATTTTTAAACTTTAAAGTTATTTCCTGCGAGAAAAAAGTTAATTTATTACCTACTAAAATTCATCGTCCAACCATCATTTATTCTGTTCAATCCAAATACGAAATATAACTACAATTAAATGTAATAACACGAGGAAAACTTTCATCTGCGACATAATATCCATTTATGGTAGCCCTGGATTCCAAAATGTTACATTTTCGAGTAATTTACAGAGTGAATTTAACGAGTAATTATAATAGATTGTTTGCTCTGTGTAATTCATTAGCCCTCCTCTCGACTATATTGAATTATAAGAATATAATGTAACAATTAATTATTGTTATTATCTGCCATCATTCGGGACAAATCTATAATGTATGTAATATAATTAGATGATTGTGTATGCAATGATTATTTTAAAATTGCACAATCAATAAAATTTTATTCTGGACGTTCTATTCTAATAATACGTGATGTTAAAAATAATATGAAATTCTAAAAAGAAAAAAAAATATTTTGTCGTTCAATCGTGTTTATTTTGATTGCGGATAAAAAAATTCTGATTCTTGAAAATGAAAACAATTTATTTCAGTGTATAAAGTCTGATATGATACGATTCCATTTTCTAGTCTAATTTATAGAGAACTCCTTTATTTAAATAATCACGTTTTTTATTAACTAATTTGTTAAAAATCTTCGCATTGAAGTGCAAAAATGGAGTTATTAAATTATAAAAAACCGAAACATGCCAATTAAATTTATTTACATGTTTGATTGACTAAGTAGTCTAAGAAGTTTTTTTTCTATTGTAGATATCTAATTTCAAGAGATTTAAACAATTTCTTATAAGACTTTCGGCGTCAATTAATACAATCATAACAGTCAAAGTGGATATAATAAAGTTAAAAAATCTTCATAGGAGTAATTACGCAGCATGACATTTTCTTACACCTTACATCACTACGCCATGTTGGCAAAAAATGTCAAATCTTTTAAAAATATAACCAATGTAAATTTAGTTTTTAAAAGGTTTACTCGTGTACTTACTTTCTCCAAAGATAAATTTTTCCTCTTTTTACATTCATTGACATTCATGATCGTTAAACGATGTAATTTTAAAATATTTTCTTTATATATTGAAAACTAATAGCAAACAAATTACTTATCAGCAACATATATATGTTCGTAAAGAAATTGGTTAGTAAATTAGATCACGATGACTCAGCACCTTGCACTTATGGAAGTCTGAAGTTCATTTGACACTTTCTTGGAAAAAGGTCGACCTTCGGAATTTCAATTTTTAAAATAGTTCTAAACACATTTACTTAATTATGTTAAATAATTCTTTTTATAGATGAATATTGTTTTGTTTGATATTGCATCACATAATAAAATCCAATTTTAATTTAAACGCGTTTTATACTAAAAATATGCAGATTCCAAACCACGTGGTCATGTGCTGCAGGACGATTTCCTCAAATTTTTCGCAAGCTGATTTAATTTGAAACGTTTTATTGCTTCTTGAATCATGTTTTCGCAAAACTCGGGGATTTATAAAATGCGTCATAATATTATTACGAATCTCAAGATTTACATATACTATTGTTATCCTCTATTGTTGAGAGTTTTCATCGATATATTTACATCAGTGAATAATTATTTAAAAGAACAAAACAAATAGATTTTTGTACAGTCGCAAAAGAAGTAACTTCTATCTTAATTATCTTACACATAATGATTAAAGTATATATAATCGTCCGTCTTCTATGACACATGTTCCGATAACGAATTCCACTTGCGTGGACAATTCCGGTACGAAACCTGGAAACAAATCGACGTAAATTAAGTTGAATTAGTGAAAATTGCTCCACCATTTAAATTAGTGGAAAACTACTAATTTATTAGTAAATATTCATTATTTGATTAGTATTTTTTTAAACTACCAATCAAATTAGTAGAAAATACAAATTAAATTCGTTTTTAAAAAACTACTGAATGAAATAGTAAATATACACTAATAAATTAGTAGTTTTTTCCACTAATTGAAATGATAGAGAAATTTTCATTAATTCAACTTTAGAGAGTAGATACAATATAATTATGTTTATTTTTATACCTCGTGGCACAGCCATGTGCCTTTTGACTTACATATCTTTTCAATTTTGTAAACAATAAAAATTAAAAATATCACTCGACTTGTGTTTTTTCCCTTTACCATAAAAATACCAAAATCAATAGAGCACCGAAGTAAAAAAATTTCTTAACGTCACCCTACGACGATATACTCCACTCGTATCACTATACCACTCTAAGAAAAAAAACATCCCTACGAGAAATTGCTCAGAAACTTCCGTTGGACCTACGATGGATCATCACGTATGACGTATATACTTGTCTATATATATATAATAATTCCACGCGCGCGATGACAACGCAAGGACGCGTGTATAGGCCTATAAGGCTTGGCTTGCACTCCTTCATCGATACTCTATTAGTTTATATAGCTCAGTTGTATTTATAACGTATACCGGGAAGTTAAATGTCATTCCGTATGCGAAAAATACAAGTTTGTTGGGTTCTTAAGCAAATCGTTACTCTCGATAAACAGAAATTATAGTTTGTTTGTCGCATCACCTTTTCGTTAAAAAAAAAATTTATTTTTCTCGAAGTCCTCTGATATATATGATGTTTATCAGTATTTATAGGAACTTTCTTGTGCGCAAACTATAAGCTCTATTGCGTTGAGTGGGTTTAAGCTTTTTTTTTCAAGTCCGTACAAAACAATAAAAGTTCGTAACAGAGATATATTTATATATGTGTGTGAGTCACAAGGAGCTTAACTTTCATATACACGCTAAGAATTAGAATTTTTTGTATTTCACTTTTATTGATCGTGTAATACATTTTGGAGCACCGGGTTGCTTTTATTCATGTTATAAATTATACAATTTATGACATATGTATTCAATTTCGAGAACATCGATGTCCTCTAAAATTTATTTTCTATCGATACCGGACATAAATGTCAGTTCTTTAATGAAACTTCGAAAGGACATCTCAACTTATATGAAAGTGTTTGTATTTTACCTTTAACTCACTTTATGTACATCCTGACCTTTTCCCCGCGCCTTTGATTGCCTATAAAAAAAGATAAAAAAAAAAATACAGGTACTTATTTAATAAAAATAAAAAAACTAAAAATCTACTTTTCACATACATGAATTATTGATGTACTAAAGAATTTCTGAAATATGTATAAAAAATTCACAAATTCCTGTACATGATCCTCCCCCCACCACCCATCACTTTCATCATCCAACACACATCCATCCATCCGCATCCCTCACCTCCCCACCTCCACAACACACATCACAGCTCGCGCGTCGCGTCCACCCACTACTACTACTACAACTGCTACACCTCCCACCCGGAAACCCTGGCTGACTGTTATATATATATGTATATATATCGGACGTCCTTTGCGCTTGCGTCCTCGCTTTACGATCATCTCTCTCTCTCTCTCTCTCGCATGCGCCGCCACCACCACCACCACCGCGCACAATTCAACCTATACCTACCCGCGCGTTCGTATACGCGAGAAGACATCGCGCCGGCGGAGCGAACGCAGCTTCAGTCGTGCTACGGCAGTCGCGGCCGGTGAAAGCGAAAGCGACCGCGTTGTGTGTATATACATATATATATACGCACATGTATATAGTGCGTGTGTATACGAGTGGTTCTGTTTTTTTTTATTATTGTATATAACAAAAAACGCGAGGTATAAGTGCGCGTGGTATATAGATATATATATAACCAAAGGTGTGCTGGATGATATACTACTGACAGAGAGGAGGATCCTAAGGAGAAAAGAGAGAAAGGGTGAATATATATACATATCTCGCGAGGGGGGTTACCTCTGTTACCGGGTGATACGAGGTATGGTGGTGGGGGCGTTGCGGAGGGCTGCTGCTGCTGCTGCTTTGCTGAGAAGCGGCTGATGCTGTGATGTGTATATATATGTGTGGTTCTTTTTTCGTTCAGGTGTACGTGATGTAAACGGTGTAATATATCCTTACAGCGGGGAGGATGAACAACACGTGTGTCTGACCATGTCCAGGGGGTATCTACTTACGTGTGTTTGGTATAATGCAGTATAGGATCGTTTTATTTTTAGCTGTCGCGCTGGGTGAAAAGCGTTGACGAGGGTTCACTAAAAATAGGGGGGTTGGTATAAGGGATAGTTCGATTATAATGTCATTGCGTGAGGTATATCGCGTGGTTGGAAGTGGATCGTATATAGTAGCAGTTCGATTGTGTTATCGGTTCTAGTGCGGTGTGTAGCTTAGGTACGTATGTGTTTATGTATAGATCAGGGTTGAGATAAATAAACGAATTTTAAAGAGTATAATAATTTTAAAGACCAAAGTGGTTTGCTAAATTTTACAGTGTCTATAGTTATTATATATACGATGATGAAATGCGATAAACAAAGATATCGTATATATTTATATTGATAACAAAAATAGTAAAACTGCAAAAATATTTTCTACTCCGGCAAAGCCACTGCAGTATTATCAATTTCCTCTGCACCGAACCATCCGCCATTCTTTTATACTCATATATATACAAGCAATGATTAATTCATGAGAAAAACAGCTCAATTGAAACCAGCAGCAGTAGCAGTAGCGTAACCGAGGCTGTGAGAAAATCAGATGCTAGATCCAGGCACCTGACGTACTCACGTCTCGATTGCATTTCACCGGTGTATATGTTATACTTTTTTTTGCAACGCGAGCTTTTGCGTTTGAATTTTACATGCTTCTTTATATAGTCACTCTCTACAATTGAATTAGTGAAAAATTCACTATATATTAGTGAGAATTGCTCCACCGTAGAATTTGAGGATATTTACTAATAAAATAGTGAATTTTCACTATGAATTAATAAAATTTTACTATTTCAAATAGTGAGATTTTACTATTTCAAATAGTGAGATTTTACTATTTCAAATAGTGAATATCCACTAATTCTACGGAGAAGCAATTCTCACTAATATATAGTGGATTTTTCACTAATTCAACTTTAGAGAGCATCAAGACGCGTGTGCATATCTTGAAAAGAACCTCTAGTAGCCAAAATAGAAAGAACGAAGAGAGCCAAGGAAATATAAGCACATAATGGGATGATGCATTATTTTCGTCCTCATTGTTTCTATGCAGCAGCGCTGCTCCTTTCGTTAGCGCATCCTTTGTTTGCTTCTATACACTACTGGTCTCGTAACAACGACAACAATTCTGTATAACAAAGCTGAAAATGTACCACTGTACCGTACATATATACCTGAAAAAAAAAGATAAATCCATTCGGATATACCACGCGGTTGCAGTTGATTTTCATCATTGGTATATATATATATATATATATATATATATCGCCTGCACTTTGCAGCATTTACGTAAAAGACTTGTCGTTGTGTGATGGAAAAATTGAGGGTCGACCGTAAGTTATACAAAAACAAAATGAATATATAAGTATAACGGTTTACTTGAAAAATTTCAAATTTGTTATGTAAATTGTTTGATCAGAAAGAGAGAGAGAGAGAGAAGAGTGGCCAATTGTACGTGACATGGTAAAAAAAAGCTCTGATAATATTTACATAATAAACACATTTTGAAGAAGCCTTCAGTTTATAGTGGTGTTGATAAGCTATATAGAGTGTGTGTGTGTAGTGCTTTTGTTTTAGCCCACGGCGAGGTTTTAATTGAACCGATGAGATAAGCGATAACAGGCGTATATAAGTGGGATATCCGTATTATATCTTCGTGCGTGTGTGTATGTACGTAGTATCGTCCGAGTTAAATCCGCGCATGGAATGTGTTTAGTTAACAAAGGTGTAAGTTATATACGAGGCATCTGCTTTGATAATGGTTCATACGTTGTTTATACAGTCTAAAAATGCTGATGAGGGATTTTTACTTATAAAAAGTAGGTGGTGACAGCAGCAGCAGAGTGACGGATCAGCATTCCTTTTTAAAAAGTTAACAAATCGATGTTTATGAATGTATTGTATAATTGCGCGCGACTGGTTGAAAAGTATTGCAACGTGGTAATGTGTTTCCAAAATCGCCAAAATCGTTTAAAATGGTAATTTACAGGAGTTCGAATAAATTATTCGAAGAATTCGATAAATTATCGATGCAATTTTCACAGATCTATTGTTTGCTCAAGTATATATTTGAAATACATTGAACTACCTTCTTAAAAAAAAAAGTCAATCTTTGTGGTAATTTCATTGTCCAAAAAAAAAAATCTTCTATTTCAATTAGCATGCAAATTAGTAACACTGTCAAAAGATGCCGTACTCTTTTTTACATTTCCCTTACACCAGTCGCAGTTTTCAACGTGGAAGATTAATTAGCATCTAATTCTGCCAAGTAATCGAATCCATTAGCAACAACATTTCCTATATCTCCGAATTAACAATGCATAAATCTACGAATCCAACAAAAAAAATGTCTCCAACGTAAATCAATCGCGCTGCAACCTAACGAACAAAAAAAACACTATAATATATACCACTTCGGTAGCTTATATTCGAAACCTCTTGAATATATAATAAACATCTCTTGGAAACTGCGCAAAACGCGTGAACATCGCGAGGTCGTCTCCTTAAGCAAGTGTATTTAAGAGCAAAGCGACAGGAGAGACTTGCACACACAAGCCGACACACACACACAGTGCAACAACTGCCTAACTCGTTTTCAGTTATTTTCCTGCGGGTATAATATAAAGTTTATCGGCAAAACGGGATTAACGTCTTGATGAAACTCTGCGCGGTCGAAACTTTGTTTTCTTGTGGGGATTTTGCTGCGTGTGGCAAACAAGTTATGATTTTATTGTGGCGAGGTTAATTTAAAGTTTTCGGGTGATGGATTGTTATCTAAAATGGTTAAGCTTTTGAATGAAAAGTTTGCGACTGTTTTGAATGATGATTTGCATCCAAATACTATATAAAAGAACAAAAAAGTGATAAAATTCAGCCGTTAAAAACCAAACGGTTAAAGTGGTATATAAAAACGCAATAAAAGTCAATAATATTTCGGCGCTATTGATATTGATCACACAAATAAACCAGCTTCGGCAATAATTAATGATATCACTTAATACAGCGTGTACTGTAACATCGGTTGAGCGTTTAAAGCAACTTTTATTTTACAAACCATATACCAGTATATTCAATCAATCCACATTTTATTGCATAAATATAAATTATAATGAATTATATTTTGTTACAATCGGTCCCCTGATTACCTCTAAATTATATACCCACGGTGGTCTCTGGTCACCACACTACCAATTTCGCACGCAAACGCGTTCACCTCAACGCACTACGGTGCGTTCCCATCTACAACCGATCAATCTCCATCCGAACTTTTCCTCCAATTCCACACATACACATTAACCTGACCTACACTCGTCAACATCCCAAAACAAACGTGTGCATTATCCGACCGATATATATGCTTGCTCAATTTTCCCGTTGCGCTTTATGTAATTATCACTCCCAGGTACATACATATATACTATATACAACACCGGCACGTGTCTGCGAGTGCACGCGTTTCTTACATAACCACTATATATATGTATACACACATCGTCCAGCCAAGTGGGTCATCGTCATCGCTCCAGACAACTTAATATATCCTACACCCTCTCCTTCGTATATATATATGACCAACTGACCTACCGTACGTTCACTTTCGCATTAGATTTTCGCAGACATTTACTTGCATTATTTTCAATTCAACTAACGTGTTTATATATATATACACACACGATGGCATAACGATCGTTCCTATACGAACCGGTTTTTCCGATTTCGGCGAAGTATGTGTGTATGCGCGCGCGTATTGCGCTAGACGCGCGATCAAGTGAACTTTTGCGTTCACTCTCGATTTCGGCCTTTGGTAAGTATGTGGGTTCTGGTTTATACCGCGAATGCAGTTG
>JAWWEQ010000027.1:1221347-1276736 GCA_035583055.1 Torymus tubicola
GATTCATATCGATATCTATTATAGAAACTATAAAAAAAAATTCATAAATATAGCTTAAATTTTAAGCGTATAAAGTGGTATGAACTTTTAAGAAACGAGACGATTTGCAGATGGTTAGCGAGTTGGTGTAAAGAAAATGTACATGTTGAAAGTTTCTTAAATTTAGAATCTGATTACGGCTTTATCGACTGAATTCACTGAGCTGTGTATCAGACATTGTTGAAATAATTAACGGCTGTTGTCTGCATTGAAAAATTCAGCATAAGTTTCAATCGTTATAGTATGACGAACCAAAACGTGTCTTATCGTCAAATTATTTTGCACACAACAAAATTTTGTTCACAAATATAAGAATGTTTAGTAACATTTGGCTGACAAACTACGTAAACATTACGATGATAAGAACTGGGTCGGAGATGCAATTTCAGTTATTTACTTATCATTATATTTTATTGATAAGTATAAACAAGATCAGAATTCCCGTTCCTCTTTTGTGTAAGCAGAATACATTTTCCCACACTTGACAGTTTGTCGATGTAGTATATAGTATTTTGTAATTATAAATTTTCACCAACGTTGTCAACGTCCATCTTATTTATACTAAATGGGTTATGGAGTTTAATTCTAGATTCAGAATAAATAATGCACATCATCTCAATAACTCGTTGATATTAATATTTTTGGCAAATAAAATAATCAAATACTAATAATTTAGGTGTATTTGAAATTTTTCTTAGTTTGTAATTCAATGTACTCTTCATGGATTATATTTTATTCATTTATTTAAACAGGATCGAATTATTACTTATAAAGTCCAAAACTTATATGCTATACTTATAAGTATAATTAGAAAGAAACGATATAAGAAAGATGAATATAATAGATTAAAACATTATTAGAATATTGTTTAAAGGCAGTAAAAGTACATATTTACCCTTTCAAGTGTTTTACTAAATGGCATTATTTTTAAACGCTTTCAATGGTGCTTTAAAGCATTAAAAGTAAAAAAAAAAGTATAATCACTTACAATCGTGGAGCATTCAGCCATTTAAAACTCCATCCTAGTTACCAAATACGAGAAAAACCCTCAATTCTCCCGAAAAAAAACCCACCAACCAAAACAACGCATCATCATTCCAAACCTCGCACAACATCACCTATTTACTTCAACTATATACTAACCACACTCAGTACAGTTCCCGCTTTACTCGACAGATGTCGCATTTCTCGCTCGTTCTTTAGAGCCGCGCGTTTACGTTCCCTCGAGCCGCGCGTCAGTCCGCGATCGCTGACTCTGCCGGCCGCGCGCAATAACCCGAACTCTTCTCTGTTATATTCAGTCAGTCAGTCTCGCGTGTGTGGATCTCGCTGCAGCAGTGTGATTGACAGCTATATAACTTTCGTGTATATTGTATAGGCGCTCACGACGAGACCCGGTGTTCGCACGATAGCGGTGAGTTTGACAAATGGTTTTTTCCTTTTCTTTTTTTATATATACAGATCATGGGTGGTGTTATATTATGTAGGTGGTAAATATATACGTATAAGGATTGATGTCAGAAGAGTTTTATAGGATGATTAGGTGATTGAATTAATGAATCAGGCGGGTGCGATAAAGTTTAATGTATAAGTCACATATGTAGATTGTAGGTTGAGTAATGGATTGATATCTGTTTCAAATTTCTTTAGTGTGCAATTTCATCTGCGCGTATAATATATAGTAAAAGAGTCACGGTGAAGTTTATAAAATAGAAGTTCACGTAGATTGGAAACTATAAAGTAACGTTGTATTTAAAATTAATTAATCGGTGCATTGTGATAACAAAACCTTTTACTTTCTATGTATAAATTGCAACAAACGTTAACCAACACTTTCAATGTTCACGTAAGGACTCATATAATTTGTTCCACCGCACGCAGCGCGACATTACAAAACGTAAATAAACATCATCTTACGCCACGCGCAGCTAATATATACCCGTCAATTTACCTGCGCGTCGATAAAATAGCAAACTCCTATATATATATATACCTATGTACATATAGACGAAAGTGCATCGCTATTCATAAATCAAACTTGATCGCTTGGCTAGAATTGAGTGTTAAACAGCTCGCTTGATATAATCAAACCGATCCCCTTTCCACCGACAAAATTATATACGTTTCTATATAGCCGAAGAAAAGCACGCGCGAATGGTAAAAGCAGCAGGTATATTCGCGACATTTAACCCGGAGAAATCGCGCGTATGTGTGCAGTGTGCTTTTCTAGGACACTCGGTGTCGTCTATATGTATATGTGTATATATAGCAATGCTATGTTGTCGTCGTTGCTGCTATGTGTAGTGTAATAATGACGTTATATACCGTGAACGAAATAGAGTGCACGACGCCGAAATGGACTTTCGTGATAGCTGATAAGATTCGCGCGCTCACGTTTAGAAAGCGTATGACGGTATATAACATGTATGTATAGTATATATACTATGTATAGGTAATAACGGGTCGCGAGTGTATCATGCGCACGCGCGCGTCGGTTCAAAGAGATAATAATATTTTTTTTATGTAAATATGTATACGTGTATGTGTGTAGTGGTGCGAGTATGTTAAATTGTGGCGGAGGTGAAAAGTTGCCCGGACGGTGGCGGACGGAGCTTGCGGGTGGAGCGCGCAGTGGGTGATAAAGTTTCTAGTTTTGGATAATGAGATTTTGCTGATTGGTTAATTACTTAATAGTTGTTTAGTTAGATTTTTACGAACGTACGTAGGATGTGTTATTTATATTCTGTAACTGAAAATAGAAAAAAAGCTTTAAAGAACAAAATTCATTTATTAAAAATTATTGTTTTTTTTATTTTTTGGTTGACCTCTCTGTTAATGTTTTACCGTTTATAATAATATTTTCCATGTGTAATAAAATTCCTCTCAACGAAGACTTACGTAATTTTTCCATCAGTACTATTCAATATTTTACTACCTATACTTATATTTGGCACGGCAATAACTTGATATTTCAAGTACCTTATAGAAACCCGATTATTTCAATTCAACAAGAATGCGTGTAAAAATCAATAATAAGACACGCGCACTAGAATATTTCGAAAAACTCTCCTTATACCTACTTACACAACAACAACAACAGTAACAACAATACCAATACTCGTAAAAATTACGCAACACAATCATCGCGATTCTAAAAAGAAAAAGCCATGTGGGCGATCGACCCGCTGCTTTTTACCCACTCACGGAATTATTCGCTGACACGGCTGAATGGAAAAACATTAATTGCGCCAAATGCGCGCCTGCTATAAGGCATCGAACGCTATAGCGCGACGAGACGCACACACATATACATATATAGGTATACCTACGTGTGAAAGTCTACCGCCTCCGCGTTCGTGGAAAAATAAACATCAGAGACTATTTTTGGGCTGCGCCGAGAGATTTTCATTCGGAATTTTTGCGATTTATCGGAGAGTTTGGACGGGAGTTTTAGAACGTGTGTAATATAGAGTGGTGGGGACCGTGTCGAGTGGAATTTGCTTAAGTAAAGTGAATTTTTTAAATTAGTCGTTAGTTGGGTTGATTGACACGAGGGATTGAATGAAGAGAAAGACGGTGCTCTCGGGTGGGTTTGGTAATTGGAAAAATTAATGGACGACGAAATATTTTTTGCCCGCGTTTACGTGGAACTTTTAATTACTGATTTTGATATATATTTATGATCTAATGTGCGAGACAATTCAAGTTCTTGAAACATTGACGACAAATAACTCGTGTTAGTACAAAAAAGTACGAGTATCTTTTTCAGACATCAGTAAAATATTAAAGATTATATATACTGTAAACAAAGTAATGTAAACAGTAAGATTATAAAAGAGTTACTATCGCAGTTTTCTAGGTATTTGTTTTAATGCAAGCTATGACAATGTCTAAGAAAACTATAAGATACGAACCCGTATATATTTTTCTAATAAAGATTGAAATACGTCGCAATACTTGTAAATCATAATAATTTATTCATTTTATCGCTCAAGAAAGGAGACCTTACAATCGTTTGAAATTATATTACTCGCAAAAACGTTTATGATAAAATAAACGCAAAAGCCGCGATGATAAAATTGTATCTTCGGCTTTCTTTCCCGCAGAAGCTATTTCACGCGCCTTACATAACATTAAACGCATCACAATGAAGTATACATCACATGAAAATCCAGATGAGAACATTTAACGATTAGATCTCGAACCGGCAAAAAAAATCCTTCCGTTGATTAATCTTTCGTGTGTGTGTGTGTATATACCTCGCGATTCATAATACGATATCAACCGTACCCGTATATATAGTATGTATAAAAACCGCTACTGTACATTCGTCTTTCAAAACGCCGACAAAACGATACATTACACGATAAGCCTAACCGGTAACAATATGTAGTCATCGGTATAAAAAAAAACATATACATGTAAGAACCTCAGTTATCCTGTCTAGTCATATAAATACTCTCTCCTAGCTACTATATACCACCTCCACTCATAATAAAGAGTCTTATCGCATTGTCGTCACACACACATATACACGTCTCTACTGCGATTACCACCAATCAACCTCCGCACTACTACACCAAAAAAAATCCGCCCAAACAATGGGACCAATTGCAGGGAGAGAGAGAGAGACTAGTATGTTTGCGCGAAAACCACGCGTCCAAAACAATTACATGATCCACGCGCTCACGCACGAGAGAGAGAGAGAGAGAGAGAGCGAGCCAACGGCCGCATAATGCAGCCCGTTCTTCCAATTAGTCCTATACACATGTAGAGACGGGAGAGCAACGTCGAATCAAGCAGCGGTTAAGAGACTCGTCGTGCAGCGCGTGCGTTGCACTTTCTTCTTCGCTGCCAGCTTAAGATTAATCGAGCGCAAACGTCCGTGAAATATTAATGCGATGGATGTGGTTGTGTATATAGTATGGATATATACCGTCGATTTTGTTAGATATATATTATATAATGTGTGTCGAATGGAGCAGAGTTGTAATGAGGGATGTTGGGTGAGAGACCGAGTAGAGAAGAATAAATGAGGGTTTTATATGCATATATAGAATGAAGTTATATGTATATTTCGTTTCTTTGGTTCACGGCAGAGAGGCGGTTAATTAATATCCGAGCTATAAATTAATAAAAAGCTTGAAGTGGAATTCGAAATTAAAGTTGAATTAATGGCACGTAATTCGTTTTTGAAGCACAGGCTACAATTAGTATTGATATCTCTTATTGAATGGAGGGAAATAAATTTAATTAAATATCTTCTAATATGATAGATTGAATGCATATAACTTATTATAACGGAGTAAAAGTTATTCCATTATCGGGACATAAATTTTAAAAATAATAAGTTCTTAATTAATTAATATGGATTTCTTACACTTATCATGAAATGTCTAACCGAAATATTTGTTTATAAATAAACGATATTCCACTTTTTAGTACATCGAAGTTTACTCAAAACCCTTCAAGTAGCTCAAGAAATGTAAACATTCATATCACACGACTTGCCACCTTTCTATACCTTTTTAAAAACACAGCTATTCCATCACCTTCTTACATACTATATATGAAAATAACTGACCCACGTCTCATAAAAATTCATTAAATATCCTTTCTCTCTATATAATATATCCATTATTTTAAACATTCGAGCGCAATCCAATCCCCCATATCAGATACAATATAGACACGATCACCTATATATATATATAGTCTCGCCCGGTACGCGCGAACGTAGAGTTAGGCCAAGGTACACGATGGCGCGCGCGCATGTATAGCGCGCGCGGGCGGCGAATTCATCGGGCGACGCGAGGCCTCATTAGCCTTGACGAGATGATTTAGATGCCGACGGAAAGAATTAATCCGACGAGCGCTGCGCGATTACGGGGACCACTTACGCACGTATGCGCGCCGTACGTTGGTATGTGTATATGTATGTGTGCTCGCTGTGCGGGATTTAGCTTGCAGCTATGTGCGGAGTATATACGAATATAGCGATGTTGAGAAACGAATGCGTAGGGAAGGTTTGGGGTTGATTTTAGTATGAGATGTTAGGCAGTTTTGTATAGATAAAGGTTATTAGTAAGGGTATAAAATAAATTTTGAGTATAATGTTTTATAAATGAGATAGAAAAAGACGAGAGTATATATCTATATGGTGATTTTCCACGTTAAAATTTACATGCGCTCAACTTTCTACTTAAGCTCCTGTAAATTACTTTTAATTAAATTCTCGACAGCTTGTTTTCATAGTTAAAGCGCGAGACTTAATTAAACCCTGATGCATTGCAAACTTCTTTTATCCCTATATATCTATATTTTATTAGAAAGTTTGGATTTTTTTAAATTATCATAAATATATAACAACTTCATAGATCAATTTCGATTATTCATACGTACCAGCAGTTCTAGTATTCTTTAAAGAAAAACTATAATAGGTCATTCGACCGCGCACTATTATTAGCGCTTAAAAGTGGGATTCCCAAGTATATATATACCTACCGCGAAAGCCAGAATTTCGCTTGAAAACCCAAAACTTTCCTCTCTATACCGCTGCAAAACCACGTCCCATACAATTCACTCATTCAATTCAACAATAACACCCATATTCAATTCGGACTCAACATACATTATACCGCAGCCAAATTACATCCACGAACCACGCGCACGTACATCATGCAGCCATGCATTACAAACAAAATTCTCCTCTCCTCTCTCATATACTTTCTCGTCAATGAATCGAGGCTCTCCTCGAGCGTTCGGCCGACCTCGAGATGAAAAATCAGCTTTTTCCCGCGTGCGCGAGTGCAAATTATAGCATGAGTGAAATTACCCCTTTCTCAGAGACGAGAGAGAAAGAGAATTCGATATATCTAGTGAGAGAAAGAAAGGGTTTCGGTCCTTGGCGAAAGGGTTTCACGCGTTTCTGCTACGAGATCGTTCTGAGAAGATTGAGATTGCGGGAAAGATGCGGATTTTAGCGAGCCTTGGGATCGTTACGCCTCGCTTGACACTGGAGCGGGGATTTGATGGTTCGACGGTTGGCAAGTGCGCGCGGTTCTCGGCTGTATAGATGAATCGGTTCTTGAATTCTTAGCTTTTCACTGGCTCTTTGTGTTGCTGCGAAACTGTAGGTTTCGTTGGAATATTATATTTAAAATGTGTTTGCGGGAAATGTGAATGAAAAAAAAAATTTGCTTTTCTTAACGTTGTAATATATATTTTTCCGTAATTTCGAAGTACACCGAAAAATTGAGTTATCTCGTGTTATCGTATATAAAAGTTATTTTTCTATTGAAATTTTATCTACGAGAAACTTTATGTGAAAATATCTATTAAACGAGTGAAAAGCTATTTTCAGGAACTTCGAAGATGTGGCGCGCAAGATTAGAAACAGAAAGTCCGTATATATTTCTTCAGAGAGTTTTTCCCTAATATATACGTGCTATTGTAATAAAATCAATCAGGTACTTATACATTGTATGCACAGCGAAACTTTTTACGGGAATTCTCGTTACTCCCCTCCGAGTTTTTCTCACGCAGATAAAACGATAAATATTGCATTTATACGGCTTTTTTTATTTCGCACTCAATATTCAGAAACGCAAAATATAAACCGCTATAAACTATGAAAAAATATGAATCGTGAGGTATTTTAAATCATCATATCGAATAAACAAAGATTACAAATTTGTTATAGAAGAGCTTTTGAAGATTATATACTGTTAGATAATCGAGTGGTGGGATTCTTTATCGATTATATGGACAGAACGATTTAATGCAGACGTTTCTCTAATGGCGATTCAGAAAAAGAAATACAAGACGAGACACAATGCATTCTTTTGTGTTGTAACAATGAAAGTTGTTTCATTTGATCAATTAGTGCATGTAATACATCCTGAATAAATATCGCATAACTCGTATTGTGCAATGGTATTCAAATACCAAAAATCTTTCGACCGTTATAATACTATTCTTATTCTAAATTATGTCGAGAAGCATACCAGAGATTACTACCTGATTAACATTTTTTACCACAGTATATATATGACAACTATATTTATAGTCTTTTAGTACTAACAGCTTACTTATCACCATATTTATCTTGTCTGAGTTGTTTCTTTTTTTTATATCACTTTAAAGAGACTTACAATGTGTCCTAAAAAATTGGACTTGACACGTACTCAAAATTCCACACGTCAACTCAAAAATCCCTAATTCCGTGTCCACGTCATCCCGGGAAAAGCGTTAAAAACCGCTCCAACGTCAATTGACACTAATCCACGTTGCGCTTGCAGACACACACACACACACACACACACGCTTACACATACTTATACAAAGATCCACACACATACACGTACACAAACTAACTCCTCGACACTCATTTTCGGTTTTTACCAGATCGTCGTCTACTCTCGCCTCTCTATGTATGTGTGTATATATATACGAGCGTCCCATTTTCCCCCAGCGTCTCTCTCGTTATAAAGAGTGAAATGGCGTGTGCGCTTGCGCGCGCGTGCAAACACGACAATTACCGGAGAAGAGAGAGAGAGAGTGTAGGCGTGTGTGCGTGCGTGTACAACACCCGCGCCCGCATCGTCCAAGACGATCTACATCGTGTTGGAGTTCATCTCATTGCGAGTATAAGAGTGAAAGAGAGAGAGAGAGAGAGAGAGGCTGTTTCTGTGAGTCTGCGGTTGCGCAATGGGGCGCGTGCATTGCTGTCAATTGCTCGTTGCGCAACGAGGCGAGCAAGCGCATGGTGTTACTGCGCGCGGAAATGCTAGGTTTCGCGACGGTTGGATTGCACCTGTGCGCGTGCAGCGTGCACCTCGAAGGATGGTTGGTTTTGTATTTCGAAGGCTATTCGGCGGGGGTTAAGCAAGAGGTGAATTTGCAATGAATGAATGATGGGTTTGCGCTTGCGGGTTTTGTTGTTTTGGTTTTTTTTTTTAGGAACTTGTGGGGTTATGAGGTTTTTGGAGGGTTATTGTGGGTCGGAAAAGTAGGACTGCAGTTGGTTTTGCTGAATGTCGCGCGTCCTTTTTGTGACATTGAAATAATGAATTTTCGATTTATTTGGAAAGGAAAAGATCACGGTATTAGCAATTTATTAGGTACCTAAAATATATAAAACTAGTGTTTCCGTATGAATAAAAAGAACTTTAAAAATGCAGAAAGAAAATTTGTAGAGTTTATAAAACTTGTATGCGTCTTGCCGATACTGGACTATTTCTATATTACCATGAATTTAGTGATATAAAATGAATAATTTTATTTCTTTATTGGAAGATCTAAATATATACTTACTGAAGATTATATTATCGTGAACCGTAATTTAAGTGAAACTTTGCATTGATCTCCAAATTGGGTTCAGAAACGATTTTTAGAAAATTTAGTATATGAATTTGAAATTTAACAGAATGAAACAGTAAAGTATATATTAAACTGCGCAACAATATCTCAATTTTGCACAGCTCTCTAAATATATTTTGTATATCTTATATTGAAACCCGTATAATATTTTCTCGATTGGTAACAGTCGATGATATAATACCATCCGTTTTAACCATTAATTTCAGTGTACTTTTCTTTTCACTTTGTACTATTCACTATAACTATTCTATTAATAACCACAAAACTAACCCAGTTAATCACGTAGATCAATATACTCCTCCAATCTTCAACCCAATCGCCGTTTCCTTTTTCAATATCTCTTCCATTGTTCCTTTCCCGCATAATCCTCTGCTAAGCACAAGTCCCACATCGGAAACACGGCGAACCAGAAAAACCACTTTACCCGACACATGAACACATCCTACACACGCGATGAAAGTCCGATACATGCAAATCATCGCCTTTATATATATATATATCCATATATACACACACCACGCACGACTATGCATATCACTTTCCCCGATCCTCCTCCTGATTAACCCATTCACCACGCATGGCAAGAGACGTACATAAATCCTAACCGAAATAACGCCCACGTCCGACAGGTGTTTAATCGATTTTGCAAAGCCACACGCTATATATATATATATATACACAAGCGAGACGCAATCGGGCGAATTAGCTACGGTTCGCTGCTTGGATCCGACCTTTCTCTCTCTCTCTCTCTCTTACTCCCTCGGTATATACCGGTCGTATCCTAAACAATGGGCCGCTTCCTCTTTCTCACACGCCCACGCAGCGCGCGTTGCGCCAGTTAGGTGTGTGCGGGCGCGCGTGTGCTGTATACGAGCGAAATCTCGGGCGCTGTAAGGTTTCGCGTTACACCGTTGGGTGGCTTGTATAAAGGTGCGGGTATCGAGTTACGGATGTGCCCTACGCGGTACGCGTCTCTAATGAAATTCGAAAGACGTAAAGTAACTTTTTTCTTCCTTTTTTTTTAACTCTGCTTTAATATATATATATATATATATATATATAACGTTAAATATATATTCATAGCAAATTGAATTGCGCAGTTTTCTCTTCACGTACATTATTATACGCAAACTTCATCTCATCTGTTACTTCTCACAATCATGCGCGTTTGCATCAATAATATCCGGAGAAATAATAATTGAATTCAATCAACCTATAGCGATATAAAGAAGCGCATATACAGCAGCTTCCTTCTTCCCAAGGAAGAGAATGCACACATATAGAGAGCGTTGCGCACGATTTCCATCCCGCCGCGCATCGTACAATGCAATAATCCCTCGATTGCGCGCTTCCTCACAGAGGTATAAATTACCATCAGCATGCAGGCATGCATGGCAGTGAAAATGAAAATTTCTCCCGAACAATCGCATTTTGCCTATATGCTATTACTGTACACTTGGTATACGTGCGCGCGTATATATATATACGATTTGCAGAGCTGATGGACCGCGACGAGCAGAGAGTGAAGAGAGAGAGAGAGAGGGGGATAGGTAATTTTCGAGGGGTTCAAAGAGAAGGTCTTTCGTCGACTCGTAAAATATTTACGTGCGCACGAGAGCGAAAAGAAGGTCTAGAGAGTTGCTTGGATATATATATGTGTGTGTGTGTGTGTAGTGACGTGCGTGGTTAATTTTATTGCTATGGCTGATGGTTTTCGTTGTGATGGTTATGTGTGTGTGTGTGTGAGGTCGAGCGAATTTTTACCGAAGGTAAACTTTGTTTGGGTTTACGGCTTTAAGTACTTAGCGGTTGGAGTGTAACGCGAAGACAAAGGGAGTTAAATTAAAGTTTGAAAAATAAATATAAGATTATAATAATTGTTTATGTGATTTATAAGTATGTTCCTTAATGATAATGTCGTCGTATGGTTACCAGGATTTATATTTATGGCTCTGAACGGTTTCATCATTAAATTTAAAAATTTAGAGAAAATTGGTTCATAGTTAGCTTTCTTATTATTTCTTATTTAAAAATTACTAAAATTTAACTTTGTAACGAAATTTTCTTCCATTACTTTGAGAAAATTTCCATTTCAATGATATACAACAAAAATAGCACTTATCTAAATTGGTCGCACGAGTAAAATAAGGTTTAGGAAAACATTAGATTAGTATAAAAAAAAGTAATAAAGTCAGCTTTATCAGTATTATAGTAAGAATAATTTTATATTTAAAATTTAGAATACTGATTCCACATTCTGAAACTGAAAATTCTATTTTCGTCATGTTATATTTCAACCGATATCGCTGTAAGTTTGAATTTGTTATTTTAAAGTACTCTCTAAAGTTAAATTAGTGAAAATTGTTCCACCATTTCAATTTATGGAAAAAACTACTAATTTATTAGTAAATATTAACTATTTGATTAGTATTTTTTTTAAATTACTGATCAAATTAGTAAAAAATACGAATTAAATTAGCAGTTTTAAAAAAACTACCGAAGGAAATAGTAAATATACCCTATAAATTAGTAGTTTTTTTCATTAATTGAAGTGGTGGTGCAATTTCCACTAATTCAACTTAAAAGACTAAAATCAAGTCATTCCCATTTATAAAAACCCTACGGCCACCAACCACTATCCAAACATCATGGAACATCAAACAAAACCTATATCCAAATTCCCCATCACGAATTCCACCGACCCTTTCAACCCATACTCCACGCACGTCCGACCCTATACATGTCGAATAACAATCGCTATATACGAGAACTTATATGACGATAACGCGCCTACACACCCCGTTATAGCACTTTTATTCCATAATTCATATAGCGCGCGAACTTCGCGGCGACGACCTGAAAGCGCGAACCATCCATCACATACTTACACATATACACACATGTCGTCGTCTCTGTTGTCGTTGCACCGACGACACACGTAGGTAGGCCGCGTGTTTTAACATGCGCGCTCGCGCATATATATCGCATCTCTCTCTCTCTCTCCATTGCACCGGCGCGTATATACATATATATGCATGTGCGCTAAATAGGCCTCGCAGGCGTATGTATGTATGTATGTATGTGTACGTAGTTTTATCACTCCCGCGGCGTGAGCGAGGCCGCGAGCGTGCAGCACGCCGGTCGTCGTGATTTCTGTACGCGGGTAGGAGGTAGTGTAGGCTTGGCTCTGCGTGGTTTCTGTAAAGTAATGTGGAAGTTGACGACAAACAAGTATATATATACATATGTAGGTTTTGCGTATACTATTGTCTCTGAGATTACGATGAACTGTGCGTATATAAACGAGGGATGATGTCATATGTGGTGACTATCAGTTTATATATATACGTACGGAAAATTTTATAAAATTCCGGTTTACTTTCTCAAATGTATATATAGACGTATTGTACCTTTTGTCGCATAATAAAAATATCTCAAAACTTCATATACTCCATTAACAATTTACCACGAGCAAATGAAATACAATTCAAAGCCGCATTCAAAATTTCTCAGGACTTTCTTGCAACTTCGCCTCTAAGAACCACAATCGCGGAGTCTCTTATACACTTAGACCTTATACGTGCAAAAGTTTTCCCCCGCGCGGGTCTCCTCAAATCCCAGCCACCCACGCTGTTAAAAGCCATCGCGCTGCGCGCTATACAGCAGCACTTACTACTCCAGTCTCGCCGAAAGTGCCACCACACACACATATACACGTATATGCGCATAATCCCTGGGAAGAGACGCGAAGTAGTGGGAGGCTGCAGTATATAGCAACCGCGCGGCATGTCGAGAGGACCCTGACGTGTGGGGATCATAGATGATTGCAAATTGCCCGCAATTGGCAGGAAGTCGGAGGGGACCGTTTGCGCCCCCCTCTCGAGCGTTCATTATAGCCGACGAAGAGAGAGAGAGAGAGACTGTACGCGGTGAGCTACTATAGTTGCTGGACGTGTATATATACGTACCTTATATATATCGTGAACGGCATGTATGTACGTACGGTAGCTTTTAAGCTTGATTTCAGCGTCGTCGTCGTCGGTGTCTTGTTTTAAGGTGATTTCTCTGATTGCGGGTGACCGTGGTAGGTTTTGATCGGGGTTGGTGTACGGTTGAAGTGAAAGATGCACGTGCAATTTTTATTTATTTTATGGGTATAATGCTGTGGTTTTTATGAATACTATATATATATCTAGAATAGAGAACAACGTATATATCATTTGAGTACGCGCAGCCATTACAAAATTTATTTGACATTAAAGCAAAACTATTAGCAAATTGCCTTTGGCAACGGTATTAATGGATCAAAATTTTCTCTATCAAGTGTAATTTCAAATGGCAGTTATTTTCTAACTGCAAAGACACAAGACTACATACATATAACGCGAGTTCTTCTTATTGGTAAATTTGAAAATAATTTCAAGACTCGTTAGAAAATTCTGTATATGATTGGCGTGTACCAATAGATTCTAACAGCTCTAAGAAACTACTCGCAATCGTCTTCGACATATATTTGCTTTTAAAGCGCAAATGCATTCAACCTCGTCTCTCTGTATATGGGGTTTTACTTTTTTTTTTATACCTTTAAAACTCACCACAATGGTCCTGTGCGCGTGCCGCTGCTTTCTGCAATTAACGGTTCATATATATACTTTCCTTACCGCGAGAGGGTTTATATATCGGTATTTTCCTTTATCTAATCCATCGGCTAACTGTACCCATATACTCGCCGCACGTCGCTGTATAGCTTTGTCTGTACCTATATATATATAATATGGCCTGCCCTTGTTCCTACTCGTTTCTCTTCCTCTCTTCCCCTCTTCGATCGTCCTATCTTTGATTTTAATCGCGAAGACTTTTGCTCTGATGACTATGTACTTCGCTCTAATTAATAGCGTACCAACGAGTCTTTTGCTCGTTTAACAGAGGGGGGCGGGAAAGGACTCCTGTTGAAATTGCTTTTTGTCGCAAATTTTTGAACCTACTTTCGTGCTCGTTCTCTCTAGTGTCGTGTATATATATATATTGAATTCACCAGGTACACAAGTAAATACGTCGCCGTCCAATTAAGCCATTTAAGTTTTTTCTTTTTTCTTCTGAAAGTTAATTTCTATTCAAGGCAATTTGCTTCGTTTTTACGAGCTAAGTGGTCGTGTAATGCGTTATCCGTTGCCACGGCTGATGAATATATCTTTATTAAAACGCGATTAGGCGGTGAACGTTTTAAAGTGTTCATATAATTTAACGATGACGAATTAGCTGAAAGTACAAAAAAAAAATTGTCTTCGGTGTATTATTATATAGGATCTTTCTAGACTTCGATATCCGATGAAGATTAGTCGACTTGTATAATATCAGCCATCGATAATATCGTTATTTAAGTTTAAAAAATTATTGAAAAACGCAAATATAAATGTGACGTAACCAAAAATTTTTCTAATAATTTGTCATTTCAAAGTTAAACAACAGAGTCGACCAACTATTAATTATTTTTAATACCGTTTAAACGCATAATCTAAAACGGTACAATTATGCCATGAAGAACAATCACCGCTAGGAAATTAGTCTGCGAAAAATTCCCATCTCTCTCTCTTTCTCTCCATGTCTCGCCCAAGTATGTACATGTCTCTGTCTACGCGCACAGAGTGTCAATTCTGCATTACGCCTTTTACGCCTCATTCCTCGTCGTCGTCGTTCCCCTTTTCCTTCTCTCTCTTTCTTTCTCTTCCAACCCGCAATGCCCATTCTTATTCCATCCAGAACGTTACAATTGAAATTCCTCCGAGCGCTGTTTACAGTTAAAGGGACAACGACGACGACGACGGGACCAAGACGACAGCCCACTCGAGATTCAAACGTATATAATGGGACGAAAACGCGGAAAAAAATACACGCAGTTCTCATTTTAAACGTTCGTGCGTGCGTAACCGCGCGCGCGAGAGTGAGAGAAATACATCCCGCTTGATTCGTTGCAGCTCTTATAAGCGCGTATATACGCTGCGTCGCGTCTCTCTTTCCTAAATACAGCGCGATGGAATGATTGCTCTATTCTCCAAACGCGGGGGAGAGAAAAACAGTCTTGTTTGTATATTTGATGAAGATGGCCGCGCTATAGTGATAATATTAGCATTATGCTCTTTTCTTTGTATCATTTGTTTTCATATATAATTTTTGTGATGGCGGCGTGTTACGAAATTTATGGGGTAATGAAATTTTTCTTTGGTTTTAAAATGATAGATTTTCAGCGCAGATAATGGTTTTGCGATTTCAGGGGGTTATATAGTTTTGAATATTTATACAATTAATCGTATTGCTGTAACGGAAACGATCGTAAACAGGATTACACAAAAAGTGATAAAAGGTTGTAGGAAATAAATTCTAGGTAACAAAAGGGGAAAGGAATATGATTGTAGGCAGTGGAGCGATCAAGTTTTATGAACCCTGAAAATATATAATACCAGAAGGCGTACCTTATATTTTACATAAAATAACTTTAAATTTCACGTATTTATATTATATTATTATAGGAACCGAGAATTTGTTTATAACTTTATTTTTATATTTCTTATTCATAATTTTTGTAACAAAAAAAAACTTAGTTTGAATGTCATAAAAACTTAACCATTCTTAAATGCACACCTGTATAACACGTGTCAATCACAAACGTACAAGTAATCTAAAATACTATATAGTTTAGCTTACGTATATAATTACACATTTACCATGTAATTGGATACACGTATCACGGAAACAACAGACGAAAAAACTTTCATCACCCTCTTTCTAATTTTACACCCACAAACCCAAACAAACTTTAATCCCCTTACTAAAAACACACACACAGCTTAATCCTCGATCCACCACACCCAACAACCACATCCCTCTTAATTACGACTTCACGCCTCCGTTATAAATGTAAGCATCTCGCGATATAAGGCATATACTAGTGCGATGTCGTCGTTACACAACGTCCCGGTGATAATGATGGACGCGCGAATGGCCATCGCACGCGAGACCCTGAAATCCGAGTAGACGAGGTTGCAAAGGCTGTGTTGTCGTTGGAGGAAGTTGAGTTGCGGTTGCGGCTTGCTCCAATCGATTTTCGGTGTCTCGCGAGGTCTAGAAGTATAGCTTCGTCTTATGTTTCGCGTGGTTTTGCGACAAAAAGTAAAATATTATATACACCACCGGATTTGGGATGACTTTTTTTTGTCGCTGACGATGGCAATGCGGTAGGGAAGGATTGAGTTGTCGGGGAACAGTTAGGATGGTCATGTCGGAAGTCAAGAGTGATACTTCGTTTTTGTTGGGTTTATTGGATATGGCTTGAATTATTTAAGAAAGAAAAATATGTTATGTAATTTTTTCTTGTTTAATTATGAATATGTAACAAATATAACAATAATTATTATCGTCATTCGTTGTACAGTAAAATTATTGGAGTGAAAATTTTTATATGTGCAAATTATTAACAATCGTTACATTTAATAATGTTTAATAATGTTGGTACTTTTAAAACAGTACCAATTTATATTGAGAAATAGGAAATAAAAAATAATAAACAAGCTTTAACATTATCATTAAACCTACCATAAACTCATAAAATTTCACTTTGTTCATTATGTAAATGGTTCAGACACTAATACAGTTAAATATACGTATTAACGGTAACGTGATGTAAGACTTGAACAATTATACACTCACGTCGGTTCCAATAAAACTTAAATTCATAACGTACTTAATTTTTTGACGGTCCATTGTGTTCCCTGTACCAAAAAACCTCATGCTTACATTCCAACCCAGATATAATTTGTAAGAAAACCGTCCCATTGTCTATTTTTCGGCACCGATTATGGATAATTTAAGATGTGTTTATTTGCTCCATGTAATTTTACACTTATTTCAAAACGAAACACAGCTATATATTTATTTCGGTTTTCATCGGAAACCGATGATGTTATATCTTATGTCAGAGCAACTGAGAAAATTAAAGCTGAAATTGAGTTATATGTATGCACTGTAACTACGTGAAAGTGTAATCGTTTTCGCGTGCTATTTCGCGTATACATACATTTGCGAAAAATAAAAGATGTTACATAATTAGCAACGTAGCAGACGAAAGCTGCAACTATATAGTGAGTTTTTCTGATACACACGTGTATACAGCCTCTGAAAGCGTCAATAAGGAAACGGTTAATTTTCATAATTCACCGCTGTTTTCTTTGTTACTTTTAATTGATTTAATTGAGTTTCCACTTATCGTCTATTGTTCGTGATGAAAAACATCACGTAAATATATATACAGTCAGTATACACGCCGCTATACAGAGAATGCGAACGGGAAGAATTACGCACCGTGAGGCATTTTTCAAAGCTGCGCGCGTGATTATTTATTACTTTACGTGCATTACGCGAACAATGAAAATTTTTTAGCGTTATTAAAACTACATTCTCTATTTTTCGAAAAAACTGTATAACTTTTAGCCACATATACCTCTGTGTACCTAAGATTCCTCCCAAGTAGGTATATATATATACGTATACTCCGAAATTCATAAGAAACACTTAGCGTTCCCCCGTATATATTCCTCATGTAAATTTCTTTCTTCCCTATTTTCAAACTCACCGCGTACTCGTGTATATAACATCTCCTTCAGCAAACACAAAATTTTCGGGTCTCAGTATACTTGTCAAACTCTCTCTCTCTCCTTATTGAAAGAAAAACTACGGTTTTTCTTGCCACCCAGGCGCCGTGAAATGTCGCACTCCTTTACGAATTCTTGAAAAAGCAGCAGCAGCAACGACTTTTTTTTTGCGCGCGCGCACGTTGACTTTCTCGCCAGGCACTTTTTTGTTTTTGCCTTTTGTCACCTCTCCGTGTTCTAAATTTCCAAGTCAAGTGGAGCAAACGTAAAAAAAAAAGAACCCTGAGGAGACGCTCGCTTGCTCGTTCCACATTTTTACCAGTATATACACGGCCCTCTTGAAAAAACGTTTGCACTGCACGCCGCCTTTCGGGTATTTTTTATCCGATAATTGCATCTCGGCTGCGATACCTGCCTCAAAAGTTCTTCATATATTCGCGTGTGTGCACGCGGAAACTTGTTTCGCGTAATAAGGTGGGCGTGTATATGTGGATACGTTTGCTTTTTTCGTGCTTGCGATCAGAGGTGTACTCACTGCGCTTGGCTTTATATATTTTGCGTTATGCGTTTATGAATTTTTGAGTTTATAAAATGAAGTTTAGTTGGGATTAAATGAGGTGCTGTGAAATGTATATCAAATTCTTGTTGAGATATAAAAATCTTGTTTAAGTCTGGCAATGTAATTATATAAGAAATTGGGTTGGTCACTATTCGTTACTAATATCTATATATTAATCTAACATTTATAAGAACGTTTAGAGGGCTACGCAATTCGGTTCAATTTCTTTCATCACAAGAGAGGAAAAAAAATTATAAAAAAAACTATATTGACAACTCAGAGTGAAAAATAGAAATTCCTAAAACCGCAATTTTTTATGCTATGTATAATGCTAAATACATAAAAACTTTTTAATCTTTCGTGATATTTTTCTCAGTATATCATGAAAATAACATATATACGTAAAAAAAGGTCTCAAACACCATAACAATTAAAACAAGATCAGCTCCATAAACGAAAAAATTCCAATCTTATATACACCCGAAACATTTTATCATCCACGCACCGTTCAAAGTTCAGTCCATAAAAAGCCCTAAACCTTCCTCTTTTCCCTTTCCTCTCTGCCTCATCTACACCACGCATCCCATCAAAACCAGTCCTCAATCCTAATCGGCCGCTCCTCCAAGAAAAGAACATCCCGCGCGCGCGCCCACGCATCGGCAAACATCCTCACTCATACACACACGCCACATATAGAAACATAAACCAAACACGCCTGTGCACTTAACCACACACAGACCACGCGCGCACATATACGTATATGTATACATATACAACCATATACACGCACGAAACACGAACCCCCTCCTCACATCACATCTTCATTCAAAAATGTCACGCCGCCGTGGTCCCCCTTCCCCCCTCCTCCTTTCCTCTTCATTCCTCCGGTTACCATACGTATATAACTGCACCATACGCACGCGCACGCGAGCGAGATATAAAAGGTGAGATAAGAAACGAGAGAAGGCTGCTGCTGCACCATGCGCGCATGCACGCGAGAGAGAGAGAGAGAGTATATAGCCCTTTGAGCACGCGTTCACCACTGTGTAGTAGTAGTAGTAGTAGGGGGGATACGTCGTGTATCCCGTTAGAGGACCTACAAGCTGTGAGAGTAACAGTGGTGGGGATACAGAAAAGGCGAAGAGTGCGTTAGGTGTATATGAACGAGAAAGAGAGAAAAAGAAAGAGAGAAAGATTTTGAAAAGATAATTACGTAATGACGCGCGCGCGCGCGTGCGAGCGAATGCTATACGCAGAAGATGATGATGAGGGGGGGGGGAGGCAGCGGTAGACCGTGTGTATACTATATACGAACGGGGCTAAGCGTATTTGGCCAGCTGGGTGTATATAGGAGAGTTGCGCAAACTTGCACTATTTCTTTTAATCTTTTGAAAGAGAAGGAAGACGAGAGAGGGTCTTTTTTTAAAGCTATAGGTTGGAAGTATATGCGCGCAAGGTGCATAATGATGCTGATGAGTTATGGGTTATTTATGCGCGTTTATGGAAAATGTATATAATACCCGATAAATTAGGTATGTTGATTGTGTTGCGGAGCTGTTGTGTCTACGGCTTATCCGCGGCGAATTTGTAGTTTCCCTTTTTTCTTTCTTTTACGGATATACGCGTTGGATTTTTATGGAGAGAACATTTTTCTTTTTGGAAAACAATAAGGAATAAAATGTACCTTTTTATAGTCTCGTTTTTTGATAATGGAACGATTACGCGTTGTGCAAGGTAAAAAATTTCTAAATTCTTATAGTCTTGAATGAAATATGTCAAGTTGTAGATTGGAATATGCGGCTTTCTAAGAAGAAGAATTTTTTTATTTTCCGAAATGCAAATTATATATATAGATTATAATTATGCAAGCAATATAAAGCTGCTTCAGATATATCGTAAACTTGTTTCTTGTATTTTGTAATTTATAATTATATTATATACAAAACCACTTTCCTCGTCCCACAAAAGAACTCCTTCACACTTCGATACAAAATTTCTATACGGAAATCAAACGTTAAATCTCGCGCCGTGTATATATAAAAACCCCCAACACGCAGCATCGAACAATCCTCCCTTTATACACGCTTCCACACCCCAAACAAAAAACGCGCGTTCGACGCCTCACGCGCTAAACCGTCATACGCGGTTCCCCCCACGTATATACAAAGTATTTGAAAAAAACAACACGTACATATTACTCTACGTAAAGTATATACGAAGAAAGGAAGAGAAAAGACGAAAGAGACCGAGAATAGAGAAAGAGAGCCGCGCAGTGCGTAATACTCGCTGCGCGCTTTGGAGAAGGAGAAGGAGTACCGCGAGAGCGGTGGGAGTAAGTACAAGAGCACCGAGAAGGGGGACCTAGGAACGAACGCTCGACGGCAAGAGAACCGATCGGGCGAGTCGACCGGCACTTTTCACGCGACACGCATCTCTCTTACTCTCTCGCGCGTATATAGTAAGCTCGGTTACGTTTCTTTTTCGCGATCGAGTGTTGTGCTGCAACGAACCAGTGTTTTTATTCATCGAGTGGTGTCTTATACTAGTGTGATATATAGCAGAAGGGTTTTTCTCTCGATCAGAGGTGTGTATGTGTATATATTTATATATAGATGTATAATGCAAGAACTAAGAGAGTTTTTATATGACAGTGTCTGAGCTGCCTTTTTTATCTGAATTTATATGAATTCAGATGAGGTGCAGTTGTTTTTGTTTGTTGGTTTGCGTTGTGGTTGAAGGTGATGTAGTAGTGGCGGGGATATATATATATATATATATAGGTATTAATATGCAAAAATCTAGTTACGTGACGAATGATACGGCGGAAGTGTGTGTATTATAGTCTAGGCTATATCGTTGTCAATAAGGTTGCGCTAGTGGTGTAAAAATAAGCCGACGATGAGTGACAGTTTATTGGAAAATTGAACAAAAAAATTTATACCGAAGGTGTAGTATTTGTTGGTGGAAAAAAATGGTTAACTGGGGGCGAGTGCGTTCTGTATTGTATTTATTAAATCGAGAAGGTTTGATATGTTTTACTAAAGTGACAGAGTATATAGTTCGGTTACATTAAGTAATTGGCCGTAAAGTGAGCACAATTTTGCTGGTCTAAAAAAATTATATTGATGTTTCGCCGTAACATTTCAAACGACTATATAGTACGTAATGATTTTAATATACTGTAACGTTTTAGGTTCAGTAATCGATTTTTACGAAATTATCTTTTACTAATGAATAATTACAGGTTGTAAAATTCTATCTATTATATATTAACATGTCGAAGGTATATGGGTACCGGAATGTAGGAAAGTCATATAGGCAATAAATAATATGGTTAGGTTAACGATATTGTAATACATAAAATTCTATACTTATAGTTGACAGATTTATTTTTAAAGTTACCTAAGTTGGCAAGGAAAGTCGCACAGAAACTGATACAGCGCATATATTATATATTGCCATTGCTAATTTTCATTCTCCTTTTCTGGCATTATATACACAAGCATTATACTTTCTGACAAAGATTTTCTTTTATCAGGTGCTTGTGACTTTTATGGCTTCTCATTAATTAAAGGAAACACGATTAATGCAGTGTTTTCTTATCACCTCTTTCCTGCGTGTAAAACTTATATTAGCACTGGATAATATCATGCAACACTGCACTCGCTTGACAATTTCTTTTCAAAGTTTTAACATCAATTATTCAGTGGTTTTTTTTTCAATTTCAAACTTTGACGCCGATATTTTTAGCTCGAACGTTCATTCTGGAAGTAATATTACAAATGAATTTCATGATTAATGCTTATTGCATAAACAAATTTGATAAGATAATAATTTATGAAGTAAATTCAAGCATTATCTATATTACCATATTGAGACAAGTGTAACGTATGAATTCTAAAGAATTTATTCGTCAAATATACATTATTCAACCGTATACACCTCTAAAAACTGCGTAAGAACACGACGTTAAAGAAACTTGACGGTCTTTAGTATAATTTCGAAACTGCGTGTCGTCTCCTCCCACTTTGAAAGAAAAAAAAATGATCCCATCTTTAAATATGTAACAACCTGCCTAATCGGGTTAATGCCCAATCGACCCGGATGACGACAAAAAAGCTGACTTTCCTTCTGCGGTAAACATCACAAATTTTGACGGTCGCGCGCTCTCTCTCTCTCTCATGTACGCGCATGCGCGCTTGTGCATTCAAATTAGACCAGTTAAGGCGTCGTCGCAGTAGTCGTCGTCAGTTGCTTCGTTTGTTTTTCACGCTAATTAAAAACGCTAATTCCCCCCTTCCCCCTCTGGGCGATCACTCGTGCGCGGAATTGAGAGGATTCCTTGATGAAGCGTTTCCTGCCTGCCCGCCTACGTGGATTTTTATTTCGGCATGTATACTATACTACTGGAGCTCGTTACGCGGCTGGCGGCGGCGGTATGTTTGTGCCTTTGTCAATCAACTGTATACTCGTTATTGTTGCTTCGATTTCGGTAGCTGTATGGTTGGGATGATAATAATAACAATAATAATTGCGGTCTTGGAATTTTGAAATGGTTGTAGCAGCCGTCTCCATGGATGATTTATTTTTGGCTTACGCAGGTGCTCTTGCAATTGTAAGCGGGAGTACACGGAGAATGAGAAGTGTATTATCATAATTGTCACTTTAGACTGTTCTAACGAACTTTCACTGCCGCTCTCGTGTGTATTAATTTGCAACTTTCTATACAATAATATAGCGATGGTTGATTAATGGTGGGCATGTGTATATACATATACGCGGGTGTGCGCGGGAAAATATTGTAGTTTTATATAGGCATTGTTTGGTGCACGCTCATGAATATTATAGCGTATACAATTGAATGCAATGCGTCTTTTAGTGTTTATTTATTAACTTTCATGTATATACAGATTTATATTCATATTTAGCTCGATTTCTTTACGCAATTCGACAACGAAACAGTCGCATATCTCTAAAATTTCCAGTTTGGCCTGCGTCGAATATAAACGAAAACAACCACATTTCGTATACATATATATAACTGAAATGCTAATGAAAACCTTGCAATTCAATTTGAAACGAAACCCCAC
This sequence comes from Torymus tubicola, assembly GCA_035583055.1. NCBI lineage: Eukaryota > Metazoa > Arthropoda > Insecta > Hymenoptera > Torymidae > Torymus > Torymus tubicola. The sequence continues at coordinate 1,245,062 of JAWWEQ010000027.1, forward strand.
ACTATATATATATTGTACATTCCGCTCGTTCACGGCTCACGGATTTCGAGGAGTGTATATAACGGATGCTCCCAATTGGATCTAGCAAAATTCATCTCTACACCGGTAGTAGTAGTAGTAGTATTCCGCACGATCGATGGGATTTCCAGATGACTGGCAATTCTCGCAACTGGTTCAATGTTTCAATCGATGTATATAGGAGAACGCGAGCCGTGCAAAACTAAAAGTAACTGTTACTTAATAGCGGAAACATTGGGCGCCGCGTTCGTGTAGTTTGCCTATATGTACGTTCCCCGTGTCGTTCGCTTTGGCTGCAGCCTACTCATTATATATTGAATTTTGCGGGATATAAATATTCAGATTAAAAATATATCCGTGCAGTTTTATTATATTATCATCGCGTATACGCACGATTAATAAACCATTGATAACTAACTACGGTATACCGTCAACTCTATATAAACTCACATTTGTTGATCTTATTAGCTGCGGAAAAACCGGTACCACTACATATACACGCCACCATCCCGATCGATAAATATATTACATCTTTATGTATATCAAAATGCGTACACAGCTCTCGCATTATGCAAACCCATTCAGTTTATACAGTTACATTTTACTGTAATAACGACCCTTTATCGACGATGCACCGTTATAAAATTCGCCATATAACAGCAGTCTAATAATTTCTCTATTTTGCTTTCATTTGATTACAGAAACCAACAACAACAGCAACAGCGGTAGTGTAGCAGCGGCAGTTAAGTTCTATATACAAGAAGAAAAGGCCCGCAGAAACGCGCGGCGGTCCGTCACAGCGTCATGGGTCGTACCGGCTACACGTGCATCAGGCACGTCTTCTGCTCGCTCAACGTCCTCATCTGGGTCAGTAGGCTTCGGCTGTTATGAATTATACGCGAGAAAGAGAGAGAGAGAGAGGGAAGCGAGCCATACGCCGCGCGTGTGAGCGATCGAAAGTCGCGCAGAAACGAATTTTTTTTTTTTGGCCGAGATTTATGATTGAGTATAGACGAAGTTTTTTGTTTTTGCGTTATGTTTTGTTTTTGAAGGTTGTTGTGAAACGGAGGGATTAGGTGTTAAAGTTGAGTTCTGAAGTTTTGTATGTATTTTTAAAGCGATGACGTAATATGAGCACGATCTAATTTCAATTATTGAATTCGGTGTGTAAAAATAACTGTGAGTCGCGTTGGGTAACATTCTCTTATCTTATCGCTTTGTTAAGAATTGAAATAGACACAGATCGAGATGATGAAAAATTACGTCTGGATGCTGTTCTATGCTATAAATTTATTATACGTTTTCGTGCATATTTCTAAAAATAATTAATTATGTAAGAAATATACGTACAATTATTGCATATCGAAACTTTCTTATTATTTCATTAGTTATTTTTTTTTATAGCGAGATCTAATTTTAATCTCTGTCAGTTATTTAATTTATTCACTCGCCTTGGTCTGTTTTTAAAACGCTATAGGCGATTGCGGAAATTCCCAAAACTTCAAAAACAAATTAAAATGACTAAGAAAATAGATACATAAATTATATCATAGCTTCAATGTCCCCCTTAAACAAACCAAATTCTTGCATCATTATGTAAATTCAGAAAAATTTCTTTCATTAAAGAAAAATATTCCATTCAAGCACACCCAACCTCACGCATTATACCTCAAAAATCGCACACCTGTCTAAAGAAACAGACAAAACAAACAAAAAAAAAGAGATAGATATACCACACGAATCGCAGAGTAGTCCGATAAACCAAATTCGTCTCTTATATGTATATATATATATATATATATACCAAACCTCCTCTCGTAAAAACTGTTCAAATATAACCGTCCGCGCGCGCGCGTGCAAGGTCGACACGGGAAAAGCCGGCTAATTGTGAAAAATAAAAGAAACCGAGCTGTAAAACGAGTACGCGCGCTCGCGCGTTTATTTAGCTTGAGCCTACGCAAAAGCGGAAGATATAGCTCATCGTTACCATCAACGTGTATGTACATACTATATAGATATATATACACGGCGTACGCGTAAAAAACACTGAACGGGATGTCTGTGTACGCGCTGCTGCAGTACATACACGCCAAGTAATCATATAGCGAAACGAGTTTGCGCCGACGCTTTTTTCTCTTTCTTTTTTTAATGTATAGGTAGTCGCGAAGTGTTTGCAGACGAAACGAATTGCAGATTTGTACATTAATAATCTCTGGCTTAGATATAAGCGCGTGCGTCTTGAAAATCGAAAAGTCCCTGACGTGTTTCATTATAATAAATCAAACATAGGATCTTTGAACTTGTTAACGTGAAAATATATACCAAGCGCTGTGGTAGTTATTTATATTCTTTTTTGTAAATTAAGTAAAAAAAGTTTACTCGCAGAAGACGGCTGATTACTCGACTAATTATAATTTAATTGAATTCCATATACCGTCACGACGAATCATCGTTAATTATATATATATTAAATTTGAATTAATTAAATTATCTATATCGTTCTATCTACTCTTTTACGTTCATATTACAACTCTACTAACCTAATAAAAATCAAACTAAAACATTCCATCGGAAATCCTCATAAATCCTCTCAAAACATCTCGGAGAAAGCGCGCGCGCGCGCGTACTTCTCTCAACCTACTGTATACACCGTCACATAAACCATCCGCGCGGCAATCTCCAAAAATCCGCAGCCACTCTTTCTCTCCTGTATATATACACACTAAATTCTAATCAACGGTTCGTATATAGGGTATAACGAACCGAAACCCACGAGCGCACGACGATCGTTCCGGCTAATCGAGCGATCGACGGTTCTTCGCATGTGTGCGACAGCTCCTAATGACGCGCATCTTTCTCTTATATATACATGTAAATTGCAAGTGAATAACACAGGTGCTATGCTGTATATATACGGGAAAGCTGTGCGGTGAACGCGTCGCTATGGGTCTCGGTTATGGGTATATAGGTAAGAAAATTATAGTGCGCGTGCTGGTTTCGCTTGAAGATGCGTTGGGTTGTTTAGTTAGATGTTGCGGATATATATGGTAGGTCGATGTGCATTGTGCAGGTGAAATGGTATAGTGTTTGTAAGGATAGAAATAGTGTGTAGTTTTATGTTATACAAGTTAAAAATAATTGGGCACATTATTTTTTATCACTTCCAGTTGTCTAATTCAATTAAACAAAAGTATCTTTTATACAAATTCGAAGGTGTAATTTTTTACTGCACCGCGTTTAAAATATATTTAATTCAAATACGATCTCATAATATATTTATAAAAATCATTGTTCAAGCGAAATTGGCCATATTCTAAATTCTACTTACTTAACCAGCTTAACCTATAAACTCAGCTCTAATTGATCGGTTTCGCGCGCGTGCTCGGCTCTCGTCGCTTTGGACTTTCGCATTTGAAAGTCCGTAAGCGGAAGATGAAGAGAGCGCGATGAGAGAAGCTGCATGTGCGCTCACGATGCTCTCTCTCGCGTGCATGCACACTTTCGCGGGCACGATTTTTCCCGCCCGAGGCGAGCGACGTATATACGATGCTCTTTTCTATACTGTATAGGTATAGTATATATGTAGCATGTGTGTGTCTATATAGGCATGAGCGTTGTATAGTTGTTGTTTCTCTTTGATCTTCTACCGGGCTGTCCCTGAGGACTTGTTAGTTTGTGTTTGGAAATTGGAGAAAGTGTGTATAAATTGTTTGATGTTGGTTGAATTGGTGGCTGTAGGGCGATGTATTTAGTGGAAAATAAATAGTAATGATCATGAGGTATTTGTAATTAGTGGGGTTCTATTGTTATAAGGAATCATGATCGGTTACGGCAGTTTATGGCTTGTATAGGCATTATAATAAGCGATGAGTATTTTTCGAAATTAGATAATTTTACTGACTAAAGTTTTTCAAGGACGATTTTTAATGTAGTTTAGCAATTTCAAGTACTCTTTGATTAATAAAACTTGTTTCACGTATTTTATATCATTTATATCTTTTAGAACATAAATAATTTAAACCAAAAACATATACCATTAATTTTTTTAAAACTAAAATTATCTAATTTCATAAAATACTCATATATATAATACAACCAAAAGAGAGCTGCAAAAGTTACAAAATATTCTCTTCAACAGCCTGCAGCCACCTCACACTCTATCCCCAACAATTTCACTAACAACTTAACCACACCACATTTAAAACAAAAGACAAATCCTCATCATCCAAATCAATAACGCGCGAAATCCAATTATCACGTCGTTACGAAACTCCCTCTGTCTCCGAAAAAAAAATTATCTCCCCTCTATAGTCTTTCCTACCTAACAGCCTTTAATCACTCCTCCATCTCTCGCAATCGCGCACTCACTAACGACACTCCCTCCCCCACACTTATCCTTTTGTCGCACCTCGCGAAAAGGAATCGAATTAGAGCGCACACACGTGCTGGGACTTTCGATTCTCCAGTTGAACATATATATACGAGGTCATCGTATGAAGTCCGCGAATAGAGCGCGAATTGTATAAGGCGACTGCCGTTTTTTCGGAGAACTCTGACGGCTAAGTATGAGTGTACAGTTGCGCGCGCGGGTGCGAGTGTATGTAGTATATAGAAGCGGACTTTTATGTGGGACGAGTTGATGGTTATCGTACGTGCGGGAGCGACTGTTAGTTGTATTGTAGCGGGGTTCTTTTTTCGCGGAGGTTGATGGTTCGGGTTTGGGTGTAGTAGCAGGTTCTTTTTAGTTATGACGTTGGTTTGTTCGGAGAAATGGATCAGTTTAGTAGGGGTTGCTTAATTATATTATTTATGGTTATATGTTTTGGGAAAGTTTTTATTAGGGTTTTAAGATCGAATAAGATATGTTTTTAAGATGAATTCTGTGTATTTTTCTAGACATATTAAAGCATATTTTATAGTGCTTTACGGTATTATAGTGAAAACTTATATTACAGTATAGTTATTTTATTGATAACTATTATTGATATGTCAGTTGATTTATTCTCTGAATATAAATAAGTAGAAACTGACTCAGTGATACTAATTAGTAAAAAAATCTTTTAGAACTATATAGTAAATATTCACTTGCTCATGGAACAGTGAAAAATTGAAAAATTTCTTAATAATTTTTTCACTTATTTTTCCTAGTGTGCAGAGAAGTACAGTTGTATCTGCAATTGTTTATATTTGAGTCAAAATGTATTTTCATCAATTAGTGAAATAAAAGTTTGTTTTATCGAAAACGAAATAGCCTTGCATCGGATATAGATCTGAGAAGTATTTTTGGTGATGAAATCATTATAGATACAGTTTATAATATCAAACTTGAATACGTCCATTGACTTCATGTAGTGTGGATGCAATTTATGTCAATGATTAAGCATTTAATGACCTGAAGTTCTATAAGGATAATTTAATTCTAAAATTGATAATTTATTATAGTACATGTATTTATAACAACTAATAATTTTCTTTTGAAAGGTATATTAACTATTTAACATATTGATTTGCGAGATAACAAAATTATTCATAGGTGAAAAAGAAGTTCGAGTGATATTTTAGCATTGCTAATAAAATTTCCCTCCGACAGAATTATACCAAAACTTTTACGGAAATCTAACAAACTCGAACATAATTTATTCAATATTCTCAGTGCTTTTTAGAAACTATTAGCGATAATTATAGGTAGAGCAGGTGTACTGCCGGTCGGAAACTCTTAAAACGGATACCGTATTACCAATAGTTCATTGTGTTATGTGCGCTACTCATTAGCCAAGTTATTTAGGTTAATGCATGGATAATTCATGGCGCGTACAAGTTTGCTTTTCGGTCAGTTCGCTAATATTGAATTTTAAGTACGAATTCTCGAAAAATTTAATTTAGCAGACTATAAAAGTGCCAACTATATAAATCTTCAGCGACTGTAATCAAATACGTTACATGTTTGTCATACCTTAAAATTCGATACCACTTTTACTTCATCAAAAACGTTTTTTAAACTCTTAATCGTAAGTTTCTAATCTCTGTTAAACTTCAATAAAGCCCGCGATCGAATTTTCGTCCCGTTGAACTAAATTTCTAATCCGCTAATTAAGATAGCAATCTCTACCTGTAAAACCTCTGAAAGACATATAGCATCTTCTCGCATGATTCATTTAAAATCTCACGACTTAATCTCTCTTTCTCTCCCTGACTCGCCGAACGGCTACCCAGCAAGCAATAATTCTCCACACGTTATTCCTTCGTCACGCAGACGGAACCAACGATAAAGAGAGTGAGAGAGAGAGAGAGAAAAGCTAAATCGTTTTTAATAAGCGGATCATCCTGCATTATCCCTCCTGAGTGAAACTGCACGTTGCTTTCCTTTACACACATATACACATTAGCTCGCCCTCCCTGCATTTGAATATATTGCACAGGGGAAATTGAAGTTGTATAGAAATTATACAAAGGGAAAGCGTATCTCATACGCGCATGATGATAGCTCGGTGGATTGATGAGCGAAAAAGCATATTCGCGCTGCTTTTGATTTATGACGTTCGCACATGCAGTTCTGTATATATGTATGTATACTTTGCATAGACTGCGTCGGTGTTTTGCATACATCGAAGATGTGGGTTTTGTCGTCATTGCGTAACGAAGAATTGAATGGGAGTGAATGAATTTGGGAACGGCACTTGTACGCGTTCGTGGTTGCACAATTTATATATGGCAGATCTGTATAATGCGAAAAAGATGATTCCAAAGGGTGGATTATTCAACTGATGATAATCTTCAACCAAATGAAATGAATTTACGATTTATTTCTGATGGTTATCTCGGAATTTTAAAAATACTCAATCCTTGACGTTTATAGCCACTAAGTATACGATTATCTTGATAAATAGCTACTTGGGATACACCTTCAGCTCTATAAAAACAAGTCGCCGCGTGACATTACAATTTTCAACACTCCACACGCACGCACATGCCTTTCAAAACTCCAATATATACTTCCTCAATGAAAACGGATGCATACACGTATATACCCATACGCATCCAGTTACATCTGGCTAGCCTGCTATAATCCGCTCTCATCAACCTATCACATCTAATTCCCGCATCAGGGCTGAAATCATTTGAAACACCTATAAATATACAACCCACTGACTCTTGCTTGGCAATCTCAATTTAGTAACGTTTCCGAAAATTCGACTTTCAAAATAATGCACTGCAGGCTGCTCATTAGCAAGTTATACGCGTGTCCCCATCGGTACGCATAATAATGGAGCACGTATATATATTATGACACACGTGGGTCGGGCCGGTTTTCCATTGCTGCTGTTACTGCTGCTACTACAGTTTCACGCGTATATGTATACGTGTTGTTCGACACCACTGATCCCACTATAATTAGATATCCCTGCCCGCGCGCCTGTGGCAGCTGTATACGACTTTCCGTATAAACCTAGCGCGTGGGTGTGTGCAGGATCGCCGAGAGCTCCAGAGGTATTTTCGTGTCACGATTTTGCGCGGCTGTGGTGAGAAAAAGAGAGGAGGAGATTGGTTTTTCTCTGTTGCAAGAGTATAAACGATCTTTAATTACATGCGAACTTGTAGGATGACTTTTTTTCCGTGTAAACGAGGAAGATTGGGTGTGGGTATATGGGCTGTGGTTTATGGTAATGAAAGGACGAGAAAGTGTAGTTGTACTGTGTTTCGTTTTGTAATTGTTTTACTGTAATGTCGTATCAATGGATTTCTGATTTTATGATGGTAATAGAAATTCAATACAAATAGTTAGATCAGTTGAGGATATTAGCATTTTGAAATACTGTTGTAATTAATAAGCTATTTTGAGCCTTTCATAATTTAGATAATTTTTAGTTGAATCTATGTGACAAAGTAATTTACTTTTTGCAGAAAAATTATATTGAGGTCCTTTCTGTACTCTTTCAATTTGAATAAGCATATATGCACTTTTTTCTTAGTCATTGATATACTTATAACTAATAATCAATAAAAATGCACTGATTCAAACTTACAGAAGACATATTGATTAGCTAAATTTTTACTTACACCATTATTTTTAAATAGGACCTGCATTTTTCAAAATTAGATTGTTAAATTTCATAGAACGCCTTAGTTACTTCTTTCAAAAAGGTGTAACTTTTTATGCCTTTAAGATTGAAATAATCTCGAAACCGGTTAGAATGATTTGAAAACTTTTTGAAATGTAATTCATTTAAATTACATCTCGTGAACTCCATCACTTATCTTTAAAGACCTATGCTAAAATGATGCATGAGTCATTGATAATGTACTTACGTGTGTCATTAACTTGCTCCAGTTTGTAATCAACTTTTTGCAAATTAGATTCATAAAGTTACAAGATATAACACCGTGTTTGAATTTTCGGTTCAAACTGAGCGTAAAATTATTGTAATTCCATGAATCATTAAAAAAAAAAAAAATAATTATTGTAAGATCCAATACATCTCTTTTTCTCGTAACTACCGTATAAACCGATTCACTTGCTCCAGTGAATAATCACTTGCTAAAATCAGCAATGTACCAATATCTCCCAACGCAACAACAAAGGTCTTCCCCATCGGAACCCCAATTCACGCACCGTCTGCTTCAGCATTGCACTCAATCTCACACACACACGGCTGTTGAATTTTCCGCAACTAATTTACATGCTTTCTCAGCCTGGAAAGTGAAATGAATTCGCACGCACATATACTCGTCTCTCTCTTTCTCTCTACATACGTGATTCGTCGACATCGTCATTTCACAAGGAAAAAGTGTCGTAAATCACGCTCATCGACGGCGCGTGCGTACTCATCGCGTCATGGATTGTTGATCCTCTAATGATAATGTCCCCTTCGCGTCGATGTGCGTCTCGTTAAGGTGACTGCCCTGAACTCGGACTACTTTTACGCGTGGTGATCATTATTATCCTCGCAGGAGTACTTTCAGAGCCGCGCCGTCACTTTCTTTTATTCAATATATATAGAGTGCGATAGAGATGATGATTGTGTACGATGGGCCATCAGGTGCCAGCAATTTTCCGCGCTTGTGGTTTTTGTTGGGCAGAGGAGAACCAGAGAGAGAGAGAGAGAGATTGGAGCTTATGAGTGTTGGAGATAGAAAAAGGTGACCACAGCACGGTCCGTTCAATGGGAAAATTTAGTTGGGAAAGTTGGGATGTCAGGATGTCGAAGAAAAGTAGGGTGTACGTTTTGTAGTTCGGATTCGGATTGAATTCAGTTTTAGATATAAGAAATTAAGATTGAATTAAGGTAGCATAGATTGCTTGCTTCAGTGGTTTCATAAAATACTCATTGTCCTAAAATGCTGAGGCTAGGAATAATTATTCATTTTATTACTGACGGAAGCTTTATTAAAGATAGGTAAAATATATTTTTTTTAAACATAGTTGATTAAAAAACAGTAATTACAATACTTCTTTGTCTTAATAATTGATCCTTGTGTACAAGCCAGGAATAAATTTCAGAAATATAATAATGTATACATTTTCTATTCATAATTTTTGTCTACATTGTCCAACTTCGAAACATCTTAAACATTTTCAACCGCTAAAGTGACTTGACAGATTGTAAAATATCTTCTTATATTACCCGAAGAAAGTAGTAGGAAAACGATTTTACGAGAAAGTGAAAGCTCAAATAACATTCGACTTAGATTGTTTTGTTGCCGGTAATTAGATACGAAAAGAGCTCTAAAACAGATCATTTCATAATTTTTTTTCAATGCACTTTCCTTCGTTGCCATATAACAGGGAATACGAGGCACGTTAACTAAAGAATTCTAAGAAAATGGGTAACTTTTACAGTAACTCTTAAATTATTTATTAATTTGAAGAGAAACGTGCTTAAAACTTATTATAAAATGGTTCAAGATACCGAGGCTTCGCACTATAATGCTTTTATCCTTTAACGCAGCAGAATACCTTTCTAAGACGAGCACAAAAGTATGCATCGAACAAAAGACCACCCAAACCCATCCATTTCCCAACCAAAAGAGCCAACAAAAATCCTTACTACCCATCGAGACGCTCTTCCGTTTCCTGTCTGACCATCGTAAACCCCGTTCCACGCCTTTCGCAAACTCCTCTACAAAACCGCGGATGCCCGGAAGCTCATGAACGCGCGCGCGCGCGAATCGTAATCGTTTCACCTGCAGCTCCACTGGTACCATATAGCTATATATACACTACGTGCAGAGTACACCGCTATAACGATATCTTTGTCTCTCTCCTTGCCACAGCTATGCGCTTGCGGAATGCTGGGAGCTGGACTGTGGATGCGTTTCAACTATCCGTACGAGTACGGGACGTTGGTACCGCAGCATAGTTACGCCTCGATGGACATGTTCGTGATTGGCGTTGGATGTGTTACCTTCGTCGTCGCCTTCTTCGGATGCTGTGGTGCTTGGTTCCAGTCTCGATGTCTTCTGATCACAGTGAGTTGTCTTTATTTTTTATAGCTAAGGGGTTGGGTTGATAAGGGACGGATATGTTGTTTGGAAAAAATTATAAACTGGTATATACTGTGAGAGGTGGGTTGTCGTTGGTAAAAATTATGAAGCGATAGCATTATCATGGCCTGGATTCAAGTAAATTACAAGAAAGGAAAGACTGTAATTTAATGGAAAAGAAGAAGGAGAAGAAGAAGAAGAGGAATTGCTCTATCTAGTTCAGGACTATAAAATACAAGCTGCTAATGATTCGGGGCACTTTTTCATTTTCTGTGCGAGAACATTAACTGAATCTACCTTATCGTTTCTTTAGCATAAGTGTATTCCTTTTGCAGTGGTAATTTTTAACGTGTAGCGATATCGTGGTTTTGTGCTTTAAAAGAATTATATACGCCTGTAGGCTAAAATTATTCTAAAAATTAACGATCGTGGTAAACTAAATATTCTGTCCTTATTGTTTCTTATCTCTATGTTTACTTAAGTTTTCTTTTCTTTTCTTTTCTAACGTTTCGTTATTCAAATGAAATAATCTAGGATTTTTAACTATTCTTTTTTATTTTCTATTTTTATTTTTAACACCAACATAATGAATATTTACATATAGCTAGTACATAAATTATCATAAATTATATCTGAAATTATTTTATGGTAAAACTAATTGCAATTTATTCTGCGACCAACAGTACTTCAGTTTGGTCATACTGGTCTTCTTGGCTGAATTCATGCTCGGCACTTTGGCATTCGTATTCAAAGATCGAGTTGGAAGCAACATGAAGTCACAATTGCTTTATGGTATCACGGAACATTATACAGACGAGAATGTGCACGAGACCGGTACTTTCTCCAACTTCTGGGATACCATCCAGACTACCGTAAGTCGAATTAAATAAAGTAATGTTAAGTTTCTAAAATCTAGTGTAGCTATATCCACAAAAAAATGCAAAAAAACAATGCAATAAAATGAAACATAAAAAGTAGCGAAAAGATTATCTGACACGATATTCAGTGATTTTAGAAGAAAATCTTAAAATTTTAGCATACATGAATTCAGTTCACATACACTTTTGATAAATAATTTTGCAAGATTATTTTTACTCAATGCTTACGTAACATCTATACAAATCGCGAGTTCACGTAAATCATTGAATTGGAATTTTCAAATTACAGAGAAAACTCGTACGGCAATAAAGCTCCAGATCTACTTGATTTTAGTCTGCACCTTCTATATATGCGTTCACTGTGCTATTACATATTTCGCAACTTTTAGCCCAGGGGATTTAATCGTCGTTGAATTAAACATAAAACACAAAAATCAAATCAATTAAATTTTACTTTCAAATCTCCCTCATAAAAAACCTTGCTCCTTCACTTCTCCCACATATATACACCTTGCACCTTCGGCAATTTTCCAAATACTCCACCATGCTTCCTCCGCACTCTCAATAAAAACGCGATAACGATCATCGCAATCTCAATTTTTTTCTTCCCACTCTCTCTCTCTCTCTTTCTATCGAACCCCTGAAAAAACACCGACTACTTCCGCGACGTGCACCGCTAACCTCGCGCTCTACGACTCCTGGAACCGTAAAAAAAATCTTACTACAGCTGCTTTCACTCGTTTTACAGACACATACAGGCATCACCCACATATCTACGCGATAGTATATATATATAAAACGTATATATATTGACGCGAAGAAGCATTGTTCGAAGGCACGCGGTGAACAATGACGGCCGAAAAAAAAAATAGCAACGGGATCCCGTTGAGAGAACTGACTAGTATAGTAGTAGCTGTGCGCGTGGAAATTTCGATGCTATCCGCAGGGTAGTTATATACCGGGACAAGGGCGCGCGCGCTATTTTATCGCCCCGTCACGAAACCACGGCAGCTTAATGATGGTTTTAAAACGAGAGAGTGCGAGCGAGAGACGAAAGTTTTTATAGACGCCCTCGGCGCGTGTTTTACAAGATATTTTGAAAGTCGAACTTTTTTATCCGCTGGCTATATTTGCGATGTATCAATTCCATGCGAATTGCGGGAGGGTATGTGAGTAACTTTCGTGGGATGTTTGATGTATAGTCGTGATGTAGTGGGTTAATGGCTTTATGGATGGCAAATAGGTTTATATATATATAAAAGCTATGGAAGAATTGTTCTCTGTATAGTGTGAAATTTTTCCGCGCGGTCACGTATAAATAAAAGCCGCGAGTTTTAATTAAGTAGGTCAGAGATGTGTACGTTATAAACTTTCAATTTTGTTCGGTGTTTTTTTAGAACAAACGTAATTTTACGCCTTGGCGAGTGTAAGTATACATGTATCATCATCTCGATGATGAACGCCGTTAATTCGCGTTCGAGTTGTCTCGGTTTACGTTGACATTGTGTTGCTGACCCGTAATTATCTTGGCTCGCAGTGGTCAAGAGTCGTGGTAGTGCGATTAAGTGTAATTTAGAAACTGAGTAAATAGCCTATCACAGGTTTATAAATTGTAATGATAATCCTGTAATTGGATACAGGTGAAAGCATGGGTTCATTTGTAGAACAAAAGTCTTTTCATTTGTCTAACTCATTATAAGACTTTTTTTCTTAAATTTTTCTTTGAACTAACATCTCTCATTTGAAAATAATAAGCTTGAAATGAACGGTTGGATGCCTGAATTTTTAGCTTAGCTGTAAAATCTGCACATATTACTGTTTCCGTTATCTATCTTTACATAACCAGGCATAAAACATATCATTACATCAAGGATTAAAGTACTGTTATGTTTGAAAAAAGAAATTTAAAATTCATCGTAGAAGTATTAAAAAAAAGTTGAAGTTTCGTCTTTATTTTCGAACAATCGAAGAATTATAAAAAAATACGCTTATTTACCTTTTTTGTACTAGTGAAATCAATATTAATTTAAAGTACAAGAAAGAAAACAAATTTAATTTTATTATAATAGTAATCTTACTTTACATTTAAAATTCTAATTTCACATTCTGAAAATGAAAATGTTACTTTTTTTTAGTATTATTTCTACTGATATCGTTATAAGTATTCGATAAACTTCTCACTTCTAAGTTTAATCAAATGTCTCAAAAGCAGACTCTTCCCAATTATTTCTCATTAAAAAATCAACGCAAAACAAACCTTCCCATCTTATACATTCTTATTTTCAAAATGTTCAAAGTTTTACTAATTAACATCTTCGCATTACAGTTCCAATGCTGCGGCGTGGACAAGTACTACGACTGGTACAACATCAAGGCCTGGCCACGGGAGGAACGCGTCCCCGATGCCTGCTGTCGCGTACGTGAACGTTACTGTGGCAAGCAGTACGACAACGAGGATCGTCAACTGAATTGGTACCAGGATGGTTGTGCATCTGCCATACAACTTTGGCTGGTACAACGGCTTCACTTCGTCGGCACTGTTGGCCTCGTCATTGGCTGCCTCCAGCTCTTCGGTCTCATCGCCAGCATGATACTGTTCTGCACGGTCAGGCACAAGCGCTCGACGCACACCTACAAAAGTTACGACACCACGACGACCTAAAAAGAGTATATAGAGTCTCCTCTCTCTCTCTCTCTCTGTCTCTCTGTCTCTCTCCTTCCCTCCCTTGAAAATGATAAACAACAGCTACCATCCCTCTTAAAAGCGAGGAATAAGAAAAAAAGTATGAAACGAAAACACCGAGACCCACACACGTTCATCTATGCACACACACACATATCCATGCACGATATTATCACGTAACGGTTACAAGAGACGAGAGCCTATACATTAAACGAGAAACAAAAAAAAAGAGAATGCGCTAGATTATATCTATATACACATGCATCAATACATATACGTAGTGTAGTACGAGAACCGAAAGATATATTTATAAGAGCAAGTATATCATACATATTATACTATATGCCCCGGTTGACGAGCGAGAGAACAATAGATATATACATATATATATATTATATATGTCTATATATATACACTCGATATATACAACAGCTAAATAAAAAGAAACCGTCAGGTGTGTGTAATGTGTATAATTGTCGCATTCCGCAGCTCATCGAGAGGCGCAGCAAGCGAGGGGAAGTCGCGCTCTGTCGATTCTGGATGAGGGGCAGCATATGAGCTTTACACGCGCGTGGTAACGACGACGATGATTACGTCGACGACAACGATGATGATGATGATGAATTGTACGACGAAGACAACAACTACTACGACAACGACAACTACGACGAAGACTACGACAACAACGACGACGACGATGATGATGATGGTGGTGGTGGTGGTGGAGTGCTGCACGCGCTTCGCAGCCGGCTCTATCTATCTCTTCCTACTCCCCTCTTCTTCTTCCTCTGAGCGCTTGTGGAACTCTACCGGACTACTCGCGAACGCGCGTAGTGAGAGTATATTATATCTATATAATATATATGTATACATGGATTTGTGGATGTATGATGATTAGATGGACAATGTGAGAGGGCACATTTTATTACTATACTAATACTACTACTACTACTACTCCCGTTAGAATTTCTTCACGTGTGCATGGTGTATGTGTGTATAGACATGTGTGTGTACTGTCGAAGATCTTTGGATTGTTTTGACGTTACTTTGGTAGTAGGTGCCTGCTTTATCGACCATTGGATGGTAATCGGTATATACGGGAGGTATGGGGAATTGAGATTTATAATTGCAAATGAATTATTTGTAGAGAAGAGAAGATCTGTTTCTGCATTTTATGATCTTTCATTTTTATGCATTTTGATATAGGTTTCTTATATCATTTGACACATTGTAAGTTTCGCTATATTTTGATAAAGTTCCTTTTTTTAAAGGATTGAACCAAAGATATAGAAATTTTCGTCTAAAATATGATGCAAGAAGTGTGCCAAATTAATACTAAATTATATATGAAAGATAAAGAAATTTACTATTTAACTCGTAACAAGAGAAACAAGAAAAAGAATAATGAGACTTTAAGATAATAAAAGACAATTCAATTCACAAAAGAACCTTCGACAGTATACGTGAAACGCATATATACATATTTGTTTTAGAAGTAAAAGTAAGGAAAAATTGCATCTTACAATGCTTCGATGGGACTGACGAGTGTATGAGGATGATCGAGTGAGTTAAAATCCGCTGATAAAAAACACATGTACGCTGGTTGGCATGTATAACCGCGCGAATTGTAGATATATCCATTGTGATATACGCACAGATTAGGTAATGCAAAGCACACCCATACAACAACTTTTTCCTCTCTCCCATGAATTCCCTTCGTTGTACAAATGATGTTTCACTGCTGGACCGTTTCGTGACGAATTAATTAATATAACATACGGTATAGGCCATACAAATATACATCGAAACATTAACATACGATCGTAAATCGTAAAGTATATTAATGACAGTTGACGACAAAACCTCTGTAATTCAGAATGTCCGGAATTTTTCAACGTCCACCGGCAATCAATGGAGTAACAGTTATAGATCCGATAAATCTACCGAACAACCGTACCAAGCGGCGCATGTGTTTGAAGCAATGATCCAGCAGCGACGTATCATTTGTCTTCGCCATTCGCGCGTTATGACGATATGTCGGGTCACACGTATATTACATTTATATGCACATACGCGGTCGATGATGAATGTCCTACACGCGCGTTTACATGCGTATAACGCAACGAATGATGTATCGCATTTCGAAGCTTGTTGCACTGCGCGCCCTCCATTCTCTCTCTCTCTTTCTCTCTGTATATCTGTTTCTGTCTCTCTTCTTCCTCTCTCTCTCTCACTGCATGCATGATGGATGACGGATTGGATATCATCGTCGTGACCGGAGAGCCGTCGCATGTATAGATATGTATACGTGCGCGCTCGATACAAAGGAAAGTTGCCAAAAAAAAGAGAAAAAGTCGTCGACAGCAAAGTGTTTCCCTTTTATATTACATTCATTTTTTTTTGTTAATTTTTTTGTTTTATTTATTGCTTGTGAGCGTGTGTTGTGTGTAACCAGTGTCAGAAGAGATATATCGAGAGCGTCGACGTTGCAGGAATTTGCACCGAATGTACAATGCTACCAAAATTTCATGGTTCCTTTGACGTGGATTGTAATGCTCTTGTATATGAAGTGATGATAAAGTTGTTTTGACGATGTCTGTATGTAATAACGCTTTGTCTGCATTTCTTCGATTCACTTGATCCAGTGTATGGATGATGTGCCATTGACAAGTATTCGTAAAAAAATAATAAAAGAATTGCGACGAATTCGATTATGACTAACGAGTGCGAAGAGTATAGAGAAACGACTTCTGTCGATATAGAATGCTTATTGCATGATTTCAAGTTGCACGGTATGAAGCTTATATATTATTATATATATACGTGATATTTGATATATTTGAGTATATCAAATGCAACGCTTGCATGGATCCATTGTAATGACGAGACATTTTTGCAGGACGAATGTATATCAGCCACGGGAAAGATTCAAGAGTTCTATTATTATTAATTATTTCGTGAAAAAATTATGTGTTAATTTTTATTACTATATATAGCAACACGAAGCATCGAAGGATTGAATATACATATACCACTGTATAACATTTCAAGCGACCCGACAATCGTCAGCAATGTGAATTTATGTTGTTATAATCCGTTGTAATGGATGTATGTATACACATGAGGATGAAATTTTATAAACAGTCTACCTTTATAGCGCTGTGAAAGTGCGTCATTGTGCGATAATGTGTTGAGGAATACCCGCCTTTGCAATTTATTATACAGTTCTGGTAGACTCAGAGAGTGATTATATTTGCCAAAACAAAAACTTTGTTGAGAAAGTTTATATTAAATTATAGTTGTATTATATTTAAGAAAAAAAAAATTCATATTGTAATCTACGGCAGAAATTGCAATCACTACAACTCATAAACTTCAATCAGGAAACTGGACGAAACTATTCTGTTTTCGCATTCGAATGAAAATTGCAATCGCTCGTTATAATCACACAGTGACCTAAAACATTCAATATGTATACATGATACACAGAAAGCAGGCGAGTATTCCCGAATTTCCGAATATCGTTCAAAAAAGAAAAAAGAAACTCGACCGAACGACTTCGTATATATAGTTACGAAGCTCGTACAGAGAGATTATAGTTTTGGAAAATTCATCATCGTGTGGCGTGCGCGCGGCATTTAGCTTTCAAAACGTCCAGTGAGTCGAAAATTCGCACGTCACATCACCTCTTTTTCGCTATTTAGGTGAATGCGTGGTTCTTTTTTTTATAGAGTGTAAAATGGTCGAGAGATATGCCAACATGATATTTCTGTCAATCTCAATAATTCCTACTTTGTCAATTGCCGTTAACGCAACGTCGTTGAAGTATTTACTCTTCCCCCCCCCCCCTTCTTTTTTTTGTATAAGTGTTCATTATTATTTTTTTTTCTCCTCCTGCGTATCATTATACACAGAGTTGTAGCGATCTAAGTATTATAAATAATGTATTTATATATATAAATATATATGTAATGCGTATTGTTAGGTAATGTTGATTTTTATAGATATTATTATTATATATATACTCGAATTATTACGATTATACGAAAACAAAACTATGCTTGGAAACGCGACGATGTGCGACTTCGTCCTCGAAGTAAAGTTCGTGTGACGTTAGTCGCGCGCCGTTTGCGTTTCGCGCTTGTTAATTGTAGAGTGCGCGCGAAATGATACGATGAAAAATGTTTTACTAACACGATCGAGAAAGAAAAGAAAAAAAGATAAAAAAAAAAGATTGAAATTTCTATTATATTGTAATGTGTACATGGCGATCATGTTTACAAAAGAAAGTATAGAAAAAAAAAACAAACGTCTTGTTAAAACTATATAAAGAACTTTTATATAAATACACTTTTTACACAATTTACGCAACAATGTTTGTTAACCTAAGTATTATATTTACATAAGTTTGATATTTCTTATATATAATAAATAACAGAGAGAGTCATTGATCTTTCAACGAGTCGAGTCTTCACTGTAGACCAATTAGTCTAGCGCCAATTTGATTCAGTGCTTCGGTGATGCTACGCGACGTCTTCTTAGCAGCGTTCACTGGTAACTGGAAAGACAAATTAATGATATAACACAAGGGAAAAAAGTATGACACTTTGATATGTTGAAATATAATTGATGATCAAATGGTTTTTACTCGAAGAATAAAACAGCTCGCTTGAGATATTCGATAACAAGAATACCAAAGTAGTAATCATGAATTTCATAACACGTTTGCCAACTTTTTTAAATTGAGAAACTAATAAGTACAAGTTTTGCAGAGCTGTTTCTTTCTTTTTTTCAAATAAACTGCCTTTTTTATACTGCTTGGCCTAATTATTTACAAACAAGAAAAAAAATGTCGTGTACAAACAGATGACTAATGGCATACTTTCATTCTATTTAATCACGTAGTTCAGTTATTTTTGCTCATAATTATCTATTTGTGTTCCAATTGCATCCCATTTTAATGCAAACTATTGATGCTACTACTTTTTTAGAATTAACAAAAACAGAATCATAATTTCATCATTTAAGTCCAAGTAAAACAAATACAAGTACCACAACCACGTGCGTCAAAACAAACCGTATTATGCAAATTGCACATACGTCGTCAGTTGCATTAGCCAACTGCAACGTTTTTTTTATTGTCTAAAATAAAAAAGCCGAAAAAAAGCAACCCGTCATCGTCCTACATCGCGCTAAACGACCCAATCAACCTCCTTTTTTCCCTCATACACATTCAAACCGCGCAGGGTTTATTTATAACTCACGTCGACGATGGCGTTGAGAAAGTTGCTGAGCCCCTCGAACCCATTGACAAGTGCACGTCCAACGCCGATGAATTTGTCACCGTTGTTACCATACTTTTCCTCCTCTTTGATATTGTCAACGATTGGTTTGGGTTTGGTGATCGACTCCAGGAGGCTGCTTAGTGGGTTCGTCTTCTTCTTCTCGAGGATCGCCTGATCGGATTCGTTCTCCAGACGCACCGTCTCGCGAGTACGAGGTGGTAGAAACTGGGCAAGCGGCGTCTTGTCGTAGGATTGCAATGTGCTGCGAGTTTTGGCAGCTATGTCGTGGGCTGCACCGATTGCTCCAGCAACGTTGTTGCGAGTCTCACTCATGAGCTCCTGTGGGGTTGGTTGTGGAAGATTAGTTTGATGGGTGATAATGAGGATGTAAATGGTGTTTAGTAGACATGGCGGGTTTAGTGAACTTTGTACACAAGAGTTATGGTTCGACGAAATATTAAAAGACTAAATTTGTTTTTTGTTGAAATTAGGAAATTTTAATGGTTTGGGTGTGCACTGAGAATTTGAAAAGGAAATGGTAGCTCAATCACTCAAACGAGATTAATTAATTAATCTTAGTTATTAAACTAATAAAAATTGTAATTCGTGATTCTTTAATTTCTGAATTTTTTATTACTGAATTCATTTGAAACGAACTAATTATCAAGAGTTCGATTAATTTTATAGGTACTTTTAATTCTCAGTTCAATATTGTTCATTAAAGATGAGAATTTCAATCTGATTATTAAGAAATTATATAAGTACAGTTATCGTTACGAGATATATACTATGGTATTATTGTAGAACCTTGAAAACTATTAATTACTATTATGCATATGCCATAAGAATATTACGCAAATAAAACAGGATTAAAAGGAATTAAAATTTTCTAATTTCATTAACTGCTTTTAATGATTAATGTAATTTCACTGAAAGAATCATTACATGCCAACATGAAATGAACGCGTAATGATCACACATTTTTGAGTAACGCAAACGAATAATTATTAGTAAGTTCAAAGGTTAGAAGTAGTATTAGGAAAAAAAATAAATAATGAAAGTAGAGAAATTGTTGATTGGTACACCGTTGTGTCGTGAAAGAAGAAAAAACATAAAAATGGCAATTTTTCAGTGCAAAGTCGAGCTGTTGTACACACCGAACCTTTCCAAACGAGTTCACTTTTTTTTTCTCCCGTCTGCTGATTGCACGTAGCTTTTACCCCTTATGTATAGTGATACACACGCGTGCAGACACATCGAAAAGACAGGACAGTTGACTCGGTATATATATATGTACGGGCATGATTAAACAAATTTCCGCGTGCAAGATCTGGTTGTGTGCGCGTGCGCGCGTATACTCGCGAGGTAATTTCGCAAGGCGAAAGCGCAAGTGGTTTATTATGCATATATGCCATTTGCGCGTACGCGCGCATAAAATATACTTTCATTCTCTCGCCTCTATGCTGCATGCCATTTCGGGTATACAATCAATTATGCATGGTTCCGTATTACGCGCTACGTGCATGGTCGGTTTATTCGATTTTTAAGGAGGGAAAACAATTGATATAGAGTATGACGGTTGTGATTGTTGAATGTTCAATACGTAGAGAGATATAGTTGCGCTTTTGATTTTCACACAAGTTGACATATATATATATATGTATAGGCGTATCCACAGATTTTTTAACTTTTAGAATATTACAAGTTTCAAGGCCTGTATTTAAACAAAACTAAACTTGTTTTATGTAATTAATGTACACCAGATATTATAGTAGTTGTCTATAAAAAATACTGCGGGAATTCAAAACAATATCTTAAAATAGCATATTTACAGAGTACTTGCAAATCGTACCGATGGCAGTGCATTCACTTCTTTTGCGTGTATGACAATATTTAAATACACCATTGAACAATTATTAGACTTTATACAGAATAAAAAGAGACAAGGAGTGCAATTACAATATGAAGACAATTATAGAAGAAAGTCAAGTGGTAACGATTGTGACTATATAGTTGACAGTGTTTCTAACTTGCGAGTTTGCTCGTTGTTATTAAATTCTGCGATAGCTTACTCGTAACAATTCTTAACAATTTTCATAAACAAGTTTAAAAAATTCGATATTTCGGTTTTAACAAAATCTAGACTATTTCTCCGTCATTTTCTGAAAAAAAGAAAACAATTTTTCATCAAACGCATAGTTTCAATTTTTATTATGTTAAATAAATATTTTATTTTTAATATTGTTTAAAATATATCTTGATATTTATCAAATAAATATTAAAATAAAAAATCGTAATAATTATAATGAATTACAATGAAAATAATGTATATAATTACTCACTACAATGACATTGATACACCAAATTTTTAATAAATGTAAAAAATGAGTATCGTGTATATAAAAAACCTATTTTCAAAGGTGTACTTAAAAAATTTTTTTTTTTAATCAAAAGTTAAAAAATCTGTGAATATGCCTATATGTATAAGAGAAATTGGACATTTGGTTAAGACAAACAAAGATATAATATATGTATTGTTTGGAAAATAGGACTGAATGAGTGCGATAGGTAAGTTTTTAATTATTTATTCTGAGAAAACTTTTTGGTTACCGCAGAAAATTTTATATCGATTGCTGCACGATAAACATTAGTCAGCATTAAAAGTTTATATTCCGATATATTTAGGAACGAGGAAAAGTACATCGCACTTAGTGAATGAAATTTAAAATTGAAGTTCATTTAAATATAAAGATTTAGCCATTTTATAAAAACAAAGTGTCCATTGAAAAGGATTGTATAATATATTTCAATTGTTATTAAAAATTAATATTTATTCACTAACCACGCGTGCAAACTACGTTAATCTACTACTACCAGTATATATGCAATGAAAACATGCACCCAAAGCAAAACCACGTTTCATCCCTTATACGTGCGTATACCAATCTCTTTTCCCCATATTATATCACCCATTACAGCACCAGAATTCTAAATACAAATTTCCTCAGTGCATGTACTTGTATCATCACAAAAACAAACACTCCGCGGCGCAATGAGCTAACGAGCAATCGCGATGGAAATGCTCGTCCGTGCGCTTTCACGCGTGATTAAAGCTAAATATAAACAACAGCAGGTGCCTAAGGTGGCTGGTATATGTGACTCGACGGAATTCAGTCCTTTTCTCCGCGACGTGAGCGATGAGCGTAATAATATATGTATGTATATATGTATGTATGGACACCAACTGATACATAAAAAAAAGGTAAAAAACACAGTAACATAGAAAATGAAAAAAAAAACACATATAGAGACAATGATAGAAAGATAGAAAACAAATGAAGAATAGAACACACTCTGTACATTGATCACGATATATATGCGTGGTGGTATACAAACATCACACATAGACAATTGTTTGTTTCTTTTTGTTTAATTACCTCCACTCGCTCGGCTATGATGTTTCGGGCTATCGCGACCGAATTGACTAATCGCCCTCGGCCGATTCTTATTGCGTCCGCCATCCGGCCTAACCACTCCTACAAAACATACGCCAAACAGAATTTTGATGTGCTCGTGTCCCCTTCGCACACGTTTGTGTGTATAGTAACAATTGAGAGTGCCGAATAATCGTACATTATATATGTGTACTTTATTTTCGGCGCTCTCACGAGCGCGTAGGGGTCGAGAGGCCAATTGGTAATTTTCTTTTTTTTTCTTGTTTTGCTAAGAGATTTGCCTTTTCTTTCTGCGTGCTTCGCTCGCACTTACTTTCGTCACGCGTGCGACAAGCGTGTATCATTGTATGTCATGTGGCTCTCACAATCGATGCGATTGTTTCATTTTTGTTTTGCCTTTTTTTTGTAGTGTGTATGTATACATACTTGTGTTGACATTTCTAGAGATGGAAATTTGGTAATTCGTGCAAAAAAGTTGATATTTAGGTTAAATTTAACTCTTTTGGAATGCAATCGTTTAATTCATTGATTGTTAAAGTTAAAGAGTACTTTTTTCATTTTATTACCAATTTTATCATAATTAATTATCTGAAATACATTGTCATTGTGACAAATTTAATTGACTTTATAAATATTGCGTTACTATCTTACGATTGCTTATAACTAGGAATAATTTTGTATTGAAAATGAAATATATTTAGATGTTACAGATTTATATTTATTGTTGAATTATGCATATTATTCAGCAATAATAGTATATAATGAAATATTGACATGAAATTTGATTCAATAAATTAAAGTTCTAATAATTTACAACTTATTTTATATCAATAATTAACATAATTCACCCAGTTGCCATGCTTTATATGATAAATAACATTTAATAGCGATCGTAAAATAACTAAACACAAACTTAACACCGATTGGTAAAAGTATAATCAACTGCTCAATAAACAGGTCACGTTTATACGTACGTAATTCGAATAAACATAAAAAAGATCTCAAACACGAAAAAAATTATCAAAACTGCATCAAACCTCTATCACGTCGATCATCATTACATAAACACCGGCTAATGCCATTATGAAACCGAAATTGCTCATCCAATACTTTCACCAACCATGTCACGTACTTCCCCAGCAGCGATAATAATAATCATCATCGCCATCGCGTTTTCTCACCAAAACCTTATATCTCCCGCCCTTGACAATATAAAAAAAAACGACGTATCATCGTTCCTTACCATCCCATCCTGCAACCTCGACGAGCCGGTGACTTCGACCTTCGCAGGTGCCCACGTCGACGACACTACAATTTCATCACTCTTAGCCTTCCCCGTATCCAATGTGAACTTGATCGGTTCCTCGTCCAACGCTGGTCTTGCTTCACCATTCCGCACTACCACCACTAGCAGTAGAATCGAGTAGAAAACCGTGAACTTCATCTCGACGACGATGCTGCAGGAGGAGATAAAGAAGAGAGCTAGCTAGCGCACCTGATGACGATCGAGCAAGCACTACCTACTCTGCGTGGAGGCTAGAGCATGAAGCAGCCGGCACGGGAACCTTGATGGTGTAGTGGAGCGCGCGCGCGTTGCGACAGCGCGAGCGTATATAGAGACGTGGTTGCTGACTTTCGAGACCGAGTGTATAACTCTCTGTGTGTGTATATATACAGCCTGCGTTATATTATACACACACGCGTGTGTGAGCAGCTTTCCTAGAGAAAGAAGGCGCCTGTATAGGAAGTGCGAATTGATTAATTTTTGTTGGTATATATAGGGTTGCGAAAGTTTGGGTGATGAGGACGATTTTGAGGTTTTTAATTGGGACAGAGGAAGAGGAGATGGTAAGTGTTATGGTTAGATAGATTTTACTAGAATTTTGATAGAAGAGAGGAGACCGTTACGTATTCGATTGTGAGAGTTTTTATGTTATGGGGTTTGGATGAAAAGGTTTTTTTTTTCATGCGAAGCGCCGAAGGCCTTTGGTGTGCGAGGCCTTGCGAAGGTTGAATTGACACTTGATGGTGTCTTGAATCTCAAAAACTGAATTGACTTGTTACGTCAATGTGGTAGCTGGTTTTATTGAATTATAAGAGTATAATTGGCTTTAAAAAGAAGTTTTGTTTAATCAATGTAGTGAATCGAATAATTGGGTAATTAAATGTACCATTAGGTCAGAGATTTTGAAAAAAACGACTCAGACTTTTTACAATATTTTTTTTAACCATGTAATAGAAAAATATAATCTCAGCTATGATTCTATGTTCATTGATAATAGTTTCTAAATTTATTTTCTTTTAAAGCAAAAACAATTTTTGTTAATAGTGCTATAGGTTTCTTAATTTTTTAATTTATAAAAGTAACGATTTTTTTCAAGTTCAATTTTAACCAGCAATTGACCGTTCGTTATGTGACTTTCTTTTTATGATTTAGAATTTTAGTGATATAACAGTAACAGTAGCGATCTACATTTTCGTAACAACAGGCTCCAAATTTAAATAACTGGTATGAACACTGAATCACTTTGGATTGTTTTATTTAATGTGAGAGAAATTACACGTAATACTGTTACGCAGAAAGAATAATTTTGAATACATCAGTCGTGCAAACATTTTATTATATTAATTTCTATATTTGAGAAAATTAGAATGTTCATCCATATAATATGCAGACTCAATAGCTTCATTGACATGCTACGGTGAGCGTCTATATATACATTGCATTCAGTGAATTGAGTACACAACTGACTGCATCAACTATTACCTCACTACTGGTTCCCAATATAGGTATATACATTGATTGTGAGTATTGATGATATTGCCTAAAGCATACTAATGATTGCTTTTCAAAATTATCAGAAAATAAACAACGATTTGTTTTTTTATTGTGGATGAAAGTAGCATAATGCCTCAAATCTGACATTGAAAATTAAGCTATCGATTTATTTTACATAATCTGTGATCAATCGCCAAAAATAGTATTATAATTATGCAAATTTCAACCTTATTTCTACTAAATTCCGATAAATCCTATATCAGATACGATGAAGAAAGCTTAATTCCCAGTACTGCATTTATCATACTTAAGAAAAATTCATAATAAAATCCACGCTTCACGATACAACAATTATCACCTTTTCCTGATCACAAATGAAATTTCAATCGTCACGTCAAGTTTTTCAATCACCAATATTTGATTTTCCTTATATAGATTGAATAAATTACAAATATATATATAACGTTGCGTACCGTGGCACCAATCGAAGCCAATCTTTCTCTTCCAATCGCAAGACCAGCCGTACACCATTTATCGCAATCGAAGAAAAACCTCCGCGCGCACGCACGTACTCACTGAAACTTACTCTCAAAAGTCGAAAGTTTCACTTGTCTCTCGCTTCGACCGCCAAGCGCATGCACACACACACACACATTCATGAACCGTAACAAACTATATACACGTATATATATATGCACACCTTCAATGCACCATTGAATTACCCACGTGGGTGTACTACACATCAAGCAGACGACGACGACGACGTGGGTGAGGATGTCAACTACAGCACACGAACGGACTGCTGATACGTTCGGAACGCACCGGCTGCCAACTGATTCGGGCACGGCTTATGTTCGACCGAGCGGCCAGTCCTCTCTCTCTCTCTTTCTGTCTGTATATATTTCTATATATCTCTTGCGACATGGCGCCCCAGGAGCGCTTTCTCTTTCCGTCGAATCCGCGCGCGCGCGCGAGCATGAGGTTGCTCACGGTGCATCGGCCGCTGAGATCCGCTACTTATTTTCTCTCTCTGTTCGAAGACGGTTTATGATGATGGCTGCGGGTTACTCGACTTTGTCGGAGGTAATAATAACGTTGTCAATGGTTTTGGTGGGTGTGGGTTGAGGTTGGATAGGAGGGAACAACAACGGATCGTTAAGGATGACTGTTGCGGAATTGTGGGGGGGTCAACCTGGAATTATATTGCTTGCCGGTGATAACGATGGAGAGCGCGAAGTATTTGAAGGTCGACGCGTGTGCAAATGGTTTGGGTTTTTTTTTCATAGGGAAAAGTTGGATTTCTCGCGGGAAGTCGTGTGCTGGAATTTAGTGAATTGGATCGATATAGGAAATATTTATGGAAATTCCGAAGGTCGAAGAATTGGAATGCATATTGAACGTTTGGAATTATTGGAAAATATATAAACGTTATGGAGTTTTAAAATTTTTATTTTAAGAAATAATTTAAATGTGTGTGACATATGATTGATAATATCTAAGGAGTCTCCATGATGCAATAAATAATACCGATGCGTGGGAATTCAGAGCCTTAACGGGAAATTACTCATTACCGAAGTATCCCGACAAGAAGTTATAGATTATCAATATACTTCTCCTCACTGACATGTAGGCGTTAGCGAACTGGAAATAAATATATACTTGATTAATGTATAATACGTATATAAATACAGTAATGTGTAGTATGTGTATCAATTAAATCAATAAAACTTTTTTCAGAAACATTCGTAGCACTAAAAATATCGTAAATGATAAAAGATAATACCAAAAATGCGTTGCAGTGTAAAGATTTAAGAAATGCTTAGTGCCAGAAAATTATTGACTTACTGAAGATAAAAAAGACACAAATGGATCAGGAGGCGAAATGTTATCTGCATTACCGAATCTAGTGGGAGTTGCATCGTCGGCTGGCAATGGTTCTAATGGTGGCAATGGCTCCAAAGGCGGCAACGAATCAAAAGGCTCCAAAGGCGGCAACGAATCAAAAGGCTCCGGTTCGTCATCTTCGGCGGCCATCAATTCCGAATTCACGGTGAATGCTGGAGAGAAGTACATGTTTTCTGGAGGTGGTGATGCAGTTTCGACGGTTGTTGGAACTACTAATTCGGCGGCTGCAGCGGGATCAGATACCGATTTGGGATTGAACTTCTCGTCGAATACTAATAACGGCTCCATGTAGTCAGAATCACTTTCTGTGGGAATATTAGTGGTTAAAAAGATTATTAGAAATGTGTAGAAAATAAGTAAAAACAGATGACTAAATGAGAAAAAATTGTATCTTACCTGGTTTATGTGTTTCATCGGGTTTAGGGGGATTAAAAAAATTCGTGAGTTGAGAGAAAATAGTGCTAACTGATGATAATGTTTCCGTCGATGGTGTAGTTGCAGACGAGAAATTAATCAGTGGTTCATTGCTTCTTTGTGCAAATGAATCATCTCTCTTTTGATGATTACTGATTTTTAATTCGGTCGACGATATGTCCTTTAATTCTGAACTTTTTACGTTATGTTCTAATTCATATTTATCTTGATCAGTTTTAATTGTATCGGCAATGAAACGAGAAAGAACGTCTTCAGGAAAAGCAGCATTCAAAGAGATAAGCGAACTCCCAGTAACATCTTCGATACTTTCGTCATTTTCCATAAGATTGTTAACAATATTTTGTAGCATTGCGTATTTAGTTTCTTCATCAGTATCATTATGTTGCTCGATGAATTGAGTATAATCGGACATATCATGAAGATTTGGCTGCGTTGCTACTTCAGACTCTATAGAGAACGATGATTTTTCAGTAGTAATTCCTTCACTTTCTTCATCATGAACAGGTAGTTGAGTAGTCATATCAATTTCTACATCCAACTGTAATTAAAGTTTTAATTCAATCATGGTTATTCTATTATTATAAAATTCACAAGAATTAAGATAAATAGGAATAAAATTTAAAGAAATGCGAGACAATAACATTTTCAAATGCGTTAAGTTTAATTTTGAAAACATATTATTAATGCTTAGCAACAACATATCCACCTTAGTTAATTTATTTGAACATCTTCTGTAGTATTTACATGCTTTCTGACTTACTCACCTGTCTTCGATTTCTATTTAATGATAGTGCACTGCATCCTACTGCAAAGAAATATAGGACAAATATGAGCTTTGTATTCATATTTGTTCCAATCGTTTATGCCTGAATCAACTAACTCTAATACTATTTATCGTTTCGGATAAATGTAAAAACTGTTATAACTTGTATTTCACCAAAGAATAGTATTATTTTGTGATAAATATAACACTTCCAGCAACTTTAATGTTATTAATTCTTATTAGTCATAAATTTGAAGTAGCAAACACTTAATTGTAAAATCAAGTGAAATTTATTAATATCATCGTCTTAAGTAGTGCTCGTGATATTGACTGGAAAAAATCCAGGTAAAAATTGTCTTTTATACTCACGTATACGCTTCGCGATATTTATCAACTCGAAAAGACGTGGTCAATCAAAAAAATTGTGTATTACGCATGCGCATTATTTAATCAAACTGATTATGAATTCATTATTAACAATTTTTACATTAAAAATTGTACTTTTTAGTGGATGCATGTTACACTTTTAAAACTAGTTGAACAAAAGGATAATATATTACTTATCTACTCTTTTACCATACAATAATATACAGGTGAACGAAGATACCAACAGTAGATTCCTATTTTCAAAAATAAGGTAATTCTTAAAAGTAAATATTTGGTTTTATTGATGATTTGAAGGTAAGATATGAAAATAATTTGTATTTTTTTTATCATATACAATTACTTTAAATTTTTCTATCCACTATTAATTCTAAATGTATTTTTTATGAATGAAATAAGATTCATATATTTTTTTCTAAAATAGTAAATTTTATAAACGAATAATTGAAACTTGAAATTTATTTACATTGTTCAATATTTATATATAAAGTATATGTTTCTATATTCTATAGTGAGAAAGAGAAACAATATGCTCGTAGAGGTTAAGTCAGTTTTCTGCATTATCGGCAACTGAACATGGTATTCAAATTTTTTAATATATTTTCAAATTTTGCAAAATTACCAATATATTAAATATAAGTCAAAGTAATAGTATTTTTTTTATAAAATCTTTGCAAAAACACTTTTTACAAAAAAAAAACAACAACAACAACAAGTTAATCCAAAAATTGTAAATAAATGAATTTGTTATTGAAAAAATATAATCTCATATATATTGCAAGGTTGCTATATCCATATTAAGAATTACTTAGCTTTCAAATAAACTATTCTTTTCTATCATTTTAAATGAAAGTGCGTTTTCTAATTTTACTTTCTGTTATTAAAATGGAATCTGATACTCCTTTAACACTGAACTGATACTTCTTTAGCACTTTATACAGCAGTTATATGTAGTGATTATCGCCATAAAAGTTCTATTATGTAAATAGGGAACACTAGCTATTTATCAAAGGTAAAATAAAATAAAAAATGAAATAAACCATTAGGTTATTATAATGTCTCTTATATCTAAAAACATTTCTAAATTTGAAATGAACTACTGATTCGAAGGTCAGGAGTATCTTAATTTTAAATTTTCAGAAGTATAAAAAGTAATATTAGAACAATAGATAAATTACGCAAGTTTTCTTGAAAATAATATTTTAAGTAATGAAACTTTTGCTTTTTCAGATTTATTACTTTGCCATTGCTGTTTGGATGTATCAAGTATTCTATTTGTAGGGCACCGCCTATACTCTACACATTCACACTCTACACAGGGTGGTTATTCTACACGGGCATACTCTACACACATAAGTTTTTTCATGAAGATTTCGAAGTGACCGTACTCTACACAATTATTTATCCTTTTGCCTTCGTCGAATATTCTTATAATAGTATATTACGATACATGTGCCTTAATTAGCCCGTTATTGCACGGCGTAAGTTTAGCACCCGAGCGCAGCGAGATGTGAGTATGAGAATGTACTATTATGAGAATATTCGATGAAGGAAAAAGAATAAATAATTGTGTAGAGTACGGTCACTTTGAAAACTTCATCAAAAAGCTTATGTGCAGGACATATTCGTAAAGAAAATAACTGTGTAGAGTATGTTCGCTTAGAAATTTCCCCTAAAAAGCTTGTGTAGAGTGTGTGCGTGTAGAGAAAAGTTGTGTAGAGTATGCTCCTTCAGAATTTTTCACCTAAATGCTTGTGTAGAGTGTGTACGTGTAGAGAAAATCTGTGTAGAGTATGTCCCTGTGTAGAGTGTGAATGTGTAGAGTATAGGCGGTGCCATTTGTATAGCTAAATCTTATATTGATTAAATTGATAAGTACAAGAAAGTTTAATTTCATTTGCATTAACTTTGCAGTGAAGAAAAATGTTAAAATTGTAGTAGTCGGTCTTTTGAATGATATGGACATTGTCTGATAATAGTTTTCAAACATAATTGTAATATGAATTAAGAAACAGCTTTATTTTCTATTACTAATTAAATTTTAAAAAGAAACAAAATTTTATTCATTTGTATTTGAAATTTTTTCAAAAAGTGAATAAATCATGTTAGTTCGTTTGGAAGTAATTACTTTTGGATATTAAATATTTGAAATCTTTTGAAACTAATTATTCTTTTTTGCGCACTCATTGTTTAATGCAATATTATCAATATACGCACTTTTCGTACTTGACATGCGTGCTTACCATGGATACGCTGACTATTAAACGTGACTTAAATACAATTATCCGTATCACAAGCAAGTGTATCATTTGTTTCGTGCGTTTTTATGATAAATTTAAAGTCAATACCATGTTGACATTACATAACAAACAGATACGTACATGTTGCAACTTATACATTGTATTTAAAAGACGTTACTTATTAATTAGTTAAATCAATAATAACATCTTGTGTAAAGAGAGAAAAATTATACACTAAATGGAAAAAAGACCCGAGTAATGAGTTCAAAAAAGACACGTATAAGGAATATATTAAACTCCTAAATCAGATTATAAATAAAGCAAAAGAAAATTATGACAAAAAGCAGATTGAATTAAACCAAAATAAT